>MCFA01000139.1:0-111895 GCA_002105025.1 Clohesyomyces aquaticus | reverse complement strand
GCTTTCTTAAGAAGGTTCTATAAGATAACTAAACGCCTTAAGGCAACAGCAAATATAGCTCCCTTTAGATAACTATCCTAACCTATAATACCTTTACAACGCGCTCTTAAAGTTAAAGGTAGAGCTTTAAAGTAAAAGGTAACAATTGCTACCTTAGATTAGGCGTCTTTATAGCCTTAAGAAGCTTCTTACTTACTAGAGAAAATAGTTATAGATCTACTAATTTCCTATTACGCTGTTGCTACTATACTTAACCTAGGCTCTAATTTACGTGTTTATAGACTACTAGCGTAAATACTATAAGTAGTATAGAAAGGTTAAAGACTTAATTAGAGAAGTTTTTTAACAATACGTTAACATAGAGAGGACGACAAGGAGCTAGATAAGCTTATATAACTAACTTAGAGAAAGCTTCCTAGCGCCTAATACTACACGATTATAAGCAAATACTCTCTGTTAACCTTAGCCTTTTTACTAGCGTAAAGTTGTATAAAAAACAGCAGAGAACAACAGAGTTATAACAGTATTTTAACAGCTACTAAGAAGACATCGCTATAGCCAAGGAGGGTGACCCTATATACTATAACCTGCTAGCTTAGTAGCTCACTAACAGTCGTCATACCTACCCTACGCTCTTCTAAATCGCCCTTAATTTCCTTAGTGTACCCTATACATCCTGCGACTGTAAGAGGGCTTTTAGTAGAGGCAAATAAACTGTTACTATTTACAGGAATTACTTTACTAGAGAAACAATTAAAGCGCTTTAATTATAAAAAAAACTAGCTCTAGAAGCATGTAATTTACTTTAAGTTAACGTCTCTTAGCAACTATATTAGGAAATTATGAGAAGTTACGTCGTAACTTTTCGCGAAACGTACGTAAGTAGCAAGCTCCTTCCTTAATACTGTACGTACGTACTAACAAAGTGAGAAGTTACGTGCCTCAATTTAACGAGCCGTAACGTATTACGGACTGTTGAACACCCTGTTTCTTCCCCTTGAACTCTGAGCTTGGAGGTTGAGTCCAATGACTAACGATAGATGTAGTCGGTGAAGCGCCGTATAATTCGACGATTACTCAGCATATTGAGTATTTGCCTGTTACGGTGGACTTTATGGCGGCGAAGGGGTGTGATGGTATGCTTTTTAGTCTGATAGAGGACTTGTATAGAGCGGGGATTATTCAGACGGCGGTGGCGGGGAGGAGTGGGGTAACAGGCGGGGAGATACTGTTCCGGAGAGGAATGTGAATATAATGAGTACGTCATCTTGTGATATGTGATTGACCTAGTTATCCTAAGAGTTAGACATAAAAGCTTTGGGGCTTCGACGATCATGTTCTCAAAGCGCGAGCTCTCTTTCATATACTAACATTTGTCGGACAAGGGTTAATCAGATGAGCGATATGGCAAATCGACCAAATTCCCTGTCGACTTCAGGAAACTCCTGTCCACATCTGTAGAACAAAGCCCACCCACTAATGCTTCCCCCCAACCTTCCCCGCCCCCCTAAAAAACACCAACACAACCCCCACCGCCAACAGCCCCAGCGCAAAATTAAACCATTCCGCACTCCTCAACCCCAACTTCAGCGCCTGATCTCCCGGCCTCAATCCATACCCTGTACTCCCAATCGCCTCGACATTTAACCCCTTCTCCCTCGCCACAACCGTCGTCTGCACCGCCGTCGCAATCGCCAACCCAATCGCTCTCCCGACCTGCCCCACCGCATTAATCAGCGCGCCGCCCAGCGCCTGGTCCTCGTGCGGCAGCGACTTCGCCGTGAACAAGGTGAGCGTCGGGTACAGCGTGTCGGCGCCGCAGGTGCTGAGGACCATGGCCGGGAACCCGTAGGCCCAGTACGTTGTCGAAACGGGGATGGGGATTGCGAAGAGGAGGGATGCGATGCTGACGGAGATGGTGCCGAAGGTGAGGAGGATGTCGCCCCGCACGCGGGAGAGGAGTTGCGCGGTGATAAAGGCGACGATTATGCCGGTGACGCCGGTGGGAATGAAGCGGATGGTGGTTTGGATTACCGAGAGGCCGAGGAAGTCTTGGAACCTGATTACGTTCATGGTTAGGATTGGTGCTCGACATAGACTAGATGGGATGGAACGTACCAATATGTGGCGAAGATGAGGTAGTTGTTGAATGAAGCAAAGAAAAGTAACATGATAATGTTCGCGGCCGAAAACCTCACGTTCTTGAAAATTGAAATCTTCATCAGCGGTCGTTTTTGCGTCTTGGTCTCCAGATACCATTCCCAAACCGCGAATACTGCGATTAATACGACGGACACTGCGATGAGGGATGGCACCCATGGAGTACTCCAGCCCACAACGTTGCCTTCCGACAAGGCGAATAGTAAAACTACGAGGCCAATGGTGATGATGGTTCCGCCGATCCAATCGACCGTGTTACTCATACTGATGGGTTCCGTTTGGACAGGGGGAAGCGGAATGACGAAGTAGCCCGCAATGGTGACGATGAATGCGAGAACGGCGAAGACCCAGAAAACCCACTTCCAATTGAGATACTCGCCTAGGAAACCACCCTGAACTGTGTTAGCAAATGCTACGTTGAGAATCGAGGAATCGGCCTACAAAGAGATTCCCGAAGATGCCCCCCAAAGGTGCTCCAGCGCCTGTTTCTAGTTAGCCTGTGGAATGAAGAGAATCAACAGGCGAAGCTGTTCTTACCATAACACGAGAAGGCATAGTTCTTCGCCTTTCCAGGCGGAAAAGTAACGCCCAAGATCCCAATAGCTGTAGGCACCATAGCAGCCGCACCCAAACCTTGTAGACCACGAAAGATGTCGAAGCCAATCTCATTGGGCACGAATGGAACAATGAGTGATGTTACTGTGACCCATACTGAGCCCCATATAAAGATCAAGCGTTTGCCGTAGACATCTGCTAGTCGTCCCCATAGAAGCTGCCTTTAGATTAGTGTTGACCATTAGACGTATAGATGCTAAGAAAGAACGTACGTACCAGGAAACAACCAAAAGTGAGCGAGTACGCCGAGACAATCCATTGCTGTCGACTATCCGGAATATCGAGGGCTGCTCCGATCGTAGGTAGGATAATAACCGCAGCTTGAACACCAAGGGTCTAGACAGCACCGCCGTTAACATATTGATATCTAGCGATTCGTACTTAAAACATACATTCAAGAAAGCTGCTCCCGTAACCGTCAGCACCAGCGCGATGCATCTCGCCTTCGAGAACGGTAGTCCACTTGTCCTAGACCCTTCTCCGTCTCCATTCGCCACCCCACCATCTTCCTCATCCTTCGTATCTGGCGGTCGTTGCGTCTGTACCGGTTCCGTCTCCAGCTCTAGAATTGAGTCTTTCTCCTTCTCCGTCTCGTACCCATTGAGTTTCGTCTCATTCTCCATGGCCGCGGCACGCACAAGGCAGGAAGAAGAATCTCACGAAAGACGCCATACTTCGCAACTCGGCTTTTGGGGGTCGACATTTTGTTGGCGTTAGTCAAAGAGGTTAGTCTATCTTTACTCAGTCTCGGCTTTGGAGTCTCGGCCTAAAATAACGTGCAGGCATCCCATGTGGGGCGTTGAGAAAGGAGCGAAGTCGGATTCCGTTGGTATGCACGGGTGCTCGGGTCGAAGGCGGAAAAGGTCCGCTCTTAGCAGTCTTTTGGCACATCATCACAACCCTTATGGACTGGCAAAGAAAAATACATAGAACTGGGATATAAGTCGGTGTGTATAGGGTAAATATACTCATTCCTGCTCTAGACATCAGTATATGAGGTTTGGACGGGGTGTGCCAAGGCGGTGACAGCATGCCATGGTAGGAACCAATGGACCAATCAGAGTGTGCTTCGCAACGACGAGCTACATTAATGAGGTCCCACCAACCTTTGATGGGCGGCTGGCATAGAGTAGGACAAGCATTTATTTTTTTAGCTCCGCAAGTGAGTTTTGTATTACAGTCCACCTTTTCTTGCACCCTCTATTAGAGTGCAACTACTACCTTAAATATGTAACAAACTCCAAACGGAAAAAAAAAGAAATTATGAAAACAAACTGCCGCTGACTTTTCTTGTTTCTTGTTGAGAGGTCCCAGAACTATCTTACAAAACAGAACATGAAATAAAGTGGAGAAGACTCAAATGACCCCGACCGAAGTCCAGCAGATCAGTAGGGATTACCGCGGCCTCGGTATCCCGAATTACCACCGTAGCCACCGCGCCCTCTCCCTCCACCGCCACCACCACCTCCCCCGCGACCGCTATGCTGGCGAGCCTGATAACCCTGATTCACATTGCCATAGGAGCCACCGCGGCCACCGTCGTTGACCCCATACGATCCACCATAGCCGCCGCCGCCACGACCAGACTGACCTCCATATCCACCACCATATCCGCCATCTCGCGGAGGAGGAGGTCCACCATACCCACCATATCCGCCGCGTTGGTCATTGGGTCGGTAGCTGTCCAGATTGCCTCCTCCATACCCTCCCGCGCTGGGAAGAGTATGTTGGGGCGGAACCCAGCCCGGCGGGGGTGGGGGAAGGGAGCCGAGAATCTGCGTTGGGGTGGGCATTCCATGCAATCCGCTCTGCTGGGTGACGCCGGGAGGACCCTGCCACCTTGGGGCAGCAGGATTGAAACCAGCAGCTGCGCGTGGATCACCATACGGGAACGCTGGCGGCCGTGCATTGTTATAGCTATTACCGCCGTTGTAATTGCCTCCATTGTTGTAGTTACCCCCGTTGTTGTAGTTGTTTCCATTATTGTTGTAGTTCCGTGGGCCCCCTCCGCCTCCACGACCACCTCGACCCCGGCCGCGACCATTGAACCCGCCACGGTAGTTGCGAGCATTGCGAGCTTCCTCCTCGGTGACAACCTTAGGCGGGAGTTTGACGCCATCCAACAGGACTGACTTGTGTGCAAGCTTGGAGTCAACGTGAGGCATCTCGTATGCTACCTTCGTTGAGCTGTCATATATTTCTTCTCCGGCCTCATTTCCCGGCGCCTGGTGGGAGAATTCGTCAAATTCTTCCCAGGGTGGGAGAAGTGCGCTATTTGGGATGAAGCCGGGGTAAGGCTCGACTTTGCCGTGTAGAGCATCGCTGTGGTCGGGATCTAGCGTCAAGGCAGGGATATCGCCAGCCTTTCGCGAGTAGAATGACTCCTCTACCGCGGTAGTGAGTTTGTGCTCGCCTGAGAACATGAGGATTTCTCTGCCAGTTGAATTGCGCTCGTTTTCGATATCAGACAGCTCTGGATATTTTGTGTTCATGGCGTCGAGCAGACGTTTCTCGTCAATAAAAGGAAGGATAGCGACACCCTGCCAGGCAAACTTCTTGCCGTTGAGGTCGAGTGGGAAATCCTCGGGGTAGAAGTCGATAATCGGGCTATCCGGATTTTCCATCAAGTCGCGGAATGGTTCTGGGATGGCATGATTCGAGGCGGCCGGGAGCACACCCATTAGCTGCTCATACGGCTTGAAGGGCTTTCCCTTGTTGAACTTGACTACCATTTTGTCAATGTCCTTGAAGTCGGCAGCAAATGGCGCATAGTGGTATGGGTAATACCATGTCCATGACGGACATCCCTGCATGTAGTATCTCAACACCCAGCACAAACCTTCAGCGTATGCGCGCGCCACTGTGTGGCGGAACTCGAAGTCATCGGGTTTCACATGGAATTTCTGCTCATAGTATCGCTCTTCGTAGCCATCCTCCCAGAGCCTGACAGAGTCTACTGGCGGAGCGTTCTCCTGTCCACCCGAGGAATGGGGAATGGGAGTGTTACGACCGGGGGTGCCAACATCGGAATCGTCAATGGCGTCGGCTTTTCGCTTACCCAAAGCAACTGGCGAATCTGGCGCTGATGTGGAGTCCTCTTCTTGGGCTTCACCGGTAGTACCATCGGCTTTGGCTTTCATTATGGCCTTGAGCTGAGCGGCAGCGCTTTTGTTCGACTGACCCCGGCTTGCCATCATGTCCTGGTGAACATTTCGGACTTCCTTAGATTGAGCATCCCCGGGAGAAAAGAATGGAATACCCGCATTAAGGTAGGTAGATGTGTCTTCTTTCACTCGTTTGAATGGAGGAGGACCGGAATTGCCGTTGTTGTTACCACCGCGACCGCCGCGGTTGCCGTAACTGTCCCTCTCGGCCTGGCGTTTATCTCGGCGATCATTCTCTTCTTTGCGCTTTTTGAAGATACTGGCCTCTTGCTTGGCGAGACCCTCCATGATTTGCTGGACCTGCTTCATATCGGGGTATCCGTTCAGGGTGATGTAGTCATCCATTGTTGGAACCAGACCGCGCCAGATCTCCAAGAGCAAGTCGATGCCCTTATCTCGAATATCCAAACTAGGGAGATGCGGCAAGAAGTCGTTGCCTACAAAGAAACACATAAAGACCCAGTCGTCAAGGGCGCGTTCCTGATCGTAAGTAAACTTGCGACCTGGGGCATCCATCTCCCCAATCAAATACTCCCGCAAAACGTTGACATGAAGCCAGATGAACGGCTTGCCACTCGGAAGATCCTCGTCGTTGGGGTCGACCTTTTCCGCATTATCGGGATATGGACAGATTTGAGTATTGTGGTCTTTCCTACCACACTTGGCACAACCCCTCTCCTTTTTGGAATCATAGAAAACGTCTTCTCTCAGAACCCTAAAATGAGGTTCGTGGGTCGCCAGACCCAGCATGATGAGATCGGCATCCAAGCCGTAGATAACATGGCGGGTGTTGGGATCGTGCGTCGGCATGGCACGTTGGGATCGAATGAAATTCATCATCTTGTGCTCACCTTCTCCAGGAACAGAAGCATCTGAGATGATGACCTTCATGTTCGCCCAAGCTGGATCAGTGTTCAGCTTCTTGGCACACCAGAATTGAAGAGACTTGGCTAATAGATGCATGAAGGGGGTGCCGGGGGTAATAGCATTAGAGTCCCAAGTCTTCTCAGCTACTGCCTCGTCATCAACCGTGATATCTTCTCCTTTGTTAATTTGTTGCGTTCTCAGCATTTTCGCAAATTCGGCTTTGTCCATGTCCTTCTCCTTGGCTTCCTGCGCGGCGCGGAATCGGCGCGAGCGCTGTTGGTTCATTTTCGCTCGAGGCGCTACGCCGTCGATTGCGAGGTATAGCAATTTGCGCGGGCGTACCATGCCGACTACGCGCTCAGTGTATTCAAAGATAGCCTCCATCATCTCGACCTCGTTCTTAGGGGCCGGTTTGTCTTCGGGGTGGGTACAAGGGTGAACAATGCCATTCATATCTAGATACAGATTATCAAACTCCTCGCCATTGGGGTTGGGCTTGGTGTAGTCGACAGGAATGGTTTGGCCGTCGATTTCTTTGGCCCGTTCTTCGATGACCCGGGAGACGATTTTGGGGTATTTCTGGCTAAGCCAGCGGAACATGGCGGGGACACCCATGGCTGCGACGTGGCTCGTCGATACGAGACTGCGTTGCGGGGTGGTATTGGCAGGGAACTTGAAGTGAAAAAGACTGTGGTCTGTGTGCGACCCACAGGGGCAGTGTGGAGAGCTGGGCTCGGTGGACGAAGATAGAGAGAGGGCGAGTACAGCGCAGGCACTTGAACACGGTTCTAGTAGCGACGCACTGCACGATTAGTCCAGAGACGGAGATGCGAAGTCAATGAAAGAGCGACAGGCAGATGAAGCGTAGTGGTATTGCTGCGAGTGGTGCGACTACAACCCTAACCGATTGCTGGCGGGTGTGGGTCTTCCTGAGGCGAGGCAATCGCCTGGAGATGTCTGAGATTCCGAGGCCGCACCCAGACGCGGGAGCAGTTCGGATTGTCGAGGGCGATGATGGTTGTTGTTGTTGATGATGATGGATGGTTTGGGGGATGGAAGAGCGCCGCACCGGCCGGCAGACTTTCTTTCTTTGACAAGGCAACTGCGCTAGCCATCGGCGCTGGGGATTGTCCGGTCGCCGACGCTAGATACGGGCCGGCTGGCCCTGTCCAGCCAATGGGCGGCGCCGCTGCCCTCTACGTGGTAGTTCTCCGTCGCGGTGAGCAGAGAGCTGTCATTATTTTTTGCCTGCTCCAGCAAGTTTATATGCGGCCTGTAGATACCCCTTCTCGCCAATGCAGCAGCCCCTCGGCGACGTCTCCTCACATTGCATCCACATAGCCGCCCCGGAACCCTCCATCCCCGCCGCGCCATGATTTAGTGAAAACCGCATCCACCTCACCCCAAGATGCTGCGAATGCTCGAGGCGCAGGCCCCTGCCAAACAGACGGCCACGGACACCATCAGCACGCTGAGCAGCCGCCTCGCCAGTGCCACTCTCCTCGAGGACCGCCGCGCCGCCATCCTCGGACTGCGAAGCTTCGCCAAAGAATACCCTGCCTCGGTCGCATCAGGCGCTCTCCGCGGGCTCATCGCCGCCCTTACCAAAGATGCCGAAGATGTCGACACCATCAAGGTGGTTCTGGAAACGCTGCTGATGCTGTTCAGCCCAAACGAACACAGCGTGTGTGACGGTGCCTCCTTCCCCGGCTCCTCCAGCTAACGGTATCCAGCCAGAAGCTTCCGACGAGATTGCTCTCTGGCTCGCCGACGAGTTCACCCAGGTCAGTATTCTCACACTCCGCCTCCTGCATGTACTGAGCTTATGCTAGCGTCAAGATAACATAACCATCCTTCTTGACCTCCTCGAGACTCCCGACTTCTACTCTCGCCTCTACTCCCTCCAGTTGATCCAGGCCATATCCAACGCAAGGCCGGAGAGGACACAAGAATGTATCCTAACAGCGCCTTTGGGAACACCGCGGCTGGTGGCGACTTTGGATGACCCCAGGGATGCGGTCCACAATGGTATGTTTCGCTACGGCCTACCTCGTGTGCCAGCCTGCTAATTTTTGATTTCAGCCGGCCTTGTCTTGCTCAACGACCTCTCTCAATCGTCCTCCGAGCTCCAAAAGCTGTTCGTCTTCGAGAATGCCTTTGACAAACTATTCAACATGATCCAGGCCGATGGATCGCTCACACAGGGGGGGATAGTGGTACAGGATTGCTTATCGCTGCTGGCCAATCTCGTGCGTTTCAATGCCTCGAATCAAACCACATTCCGGGAGACCGGCGGTGTTGCACGCCTCGCTGCTCTCCTCCCTGGCGCCCCGAAACCCAAGAAAGCAAGAGGGAATACGGAAGAAGACGATTGGGTAAGCCCACAGAGCGAGAAGAACATATGGGGCCTTCTGGCCATACTCCGTATGTTCCTGGTCCGGGGCAGCACAAGCACCCTTCCGAACCAGAACGCCTTTCAAAAGCACGGCCTTCTCCAGCAGGTGCTGAATATGGCCTTTGATCCTTCAACTGCTATACCTATCAAAGTCGAGGTCAGTTATCTCGGTTTAGCGCTTCTTGGTCCCGCTAAGAACATTTGCAGGCATTGAACACGTGTGCCGACTTGATAAGAGGGAACAGCCGGCTTCAGGAAGGTTTCGCACAATTGCAAGTTCGACCTATTGTCGAGCACAGTGCGACGACAAACGGCGCAACATCACCGAAAGCTCCAGTAGTGTCCGTGATTGATGCGTTGCTAGATCTTGCGTTGAGCCCCGCAAACAACGACCTCTTCGATGCACGATTTGCTGCATGCGAGTGTATCAAAGCCTACTTCTACAACCACGTCCAAATACGATTACATATCCTCCGAAGGGCTATCGACGGCCATCTTTCCGGCCAGGATGAGACAGCAAATGTTTTAACGACCCTGATAACGGGACCCCAAGGGTCCCAGACCATCGACCCATATCGGACCTGGTTTGCCGCCACTCTAGTCTTCCACCTTATCTTCGAAGATCAGCAAGCGAAGACAATATTGATGCAGGTTTCCGAGGGCGATGCTGAAAGCGGAGAAGAAGTCGTAACGTGCATACAAGCTCTCACAGGGAATCTGATAGCGAGTTTACAGCTAGGTGAGGACGAGCGAGTCTCGATCGCGTATCTGATGCTGCTGTCCGGATGGTTGTTCGAGGACGCGGCAGCTGTGGACGACTTCCTCGGGGAGGCAAGCAGCTTACAGAGTCTTGCACAAACTTGCTTGAGGCCTGGACAGGACCAAGTGGTGGTCAAAGGTTTATGTGCTGCGCTTCTGGGCATCATCTACGAATTCTCGACCAAAGACTCCCCAATACCCCGGCGCGAGCTCCAACCCATCTTAACTTCTCGACTCGGCCGTGAAAAGTATCTCGACGCTATCACACAGCTGCGACATAACCCCCTTGTGCGTGACTTCGAGGTAATGCATCAAGATGCTTCCGCACATGGTGGCGCCACCCCAGAGGTATACTTCGATGAGACCTTTGTGGATTTTCTCAAGGATAATTTTAGTCGGTTATCGCGAGCCATAGACCGTGACCCGGGGCTCGAGCAGCACCAGTCACACGATGGCATCGATCGCGACCTCGTCGATTCGCTCCGCGGCCAGCTCGATGAGAAGGTACAAATAATAGAGAAAATCCAGTCAGAGCTTCTTACCGTAGAACAAAGGTTGAACCAGGAGCAAGCCGACCATCGGAAGACGCAAGAGTCTGCTCAAACGCAGCTCAACACGATTAAGCGCATCAACGAGGATCTTCACAAAAATCATGATCTGGAGATGGGAAAGCTGGCGGGTGAGCACCGCCAAGCTAGTTTGGAGCTTGAGAACAAATACAATCTGCAAATTGCCGCCCTCAACAACAAGCTGCAACAGTCCGCCAGAGAAAATTCGATGGCTATAGCGAAGATCAAGCAGGAATACGACGAAAAGCTGCTCGAGTCCAGTAAAGCTCGCCTAGACCTCGAGCGAAGGCTCAGCTCCGCACATGAAGCCCGACAAGAAGCACTCGAGACGATTCGCGGGTTTGAACAGACGCAGCGGCGGACAAAGGACGAGATCGCCATCGTTCGTGAGACTATCAACAAGCTCGAAGTCAACCTTCGAGATAGTGAAGCGCAGATTAGCCAGCTCAAAGCAGATAAGGAAGCTCTTCAAGAAGTCTCCGAGAAGGCGAAAGCCGAAGCGCAGCAGTTCAAAATGAAATTGCAGGACCAGACCTGGAAAGTCAAGGATGCAGAGGACAAGCTGCGAAAGGCCGAGGCAAGCGCGAAGGAGAAGGAAGTAGCGAGATCCGCTGTACAGACAGAGTTGGATGATTTGTTCGTCGTGCTAGGCGACTTGGAAGAAAAGAGAAGTAAAGATAAGGTCGGTGTTCTAGATCAATTTCCAGCATCGAAAGTACTGACTATAACCAGAAACGTCTCAAAGAACTTGGGGAAGAAATATCGGACGCTGAAGATGACGAGGACGAGGAAGATGACGAGGATGAGGAAGAGGAAGAAGAGGACGAAACGTGAGTCTCTGGCTCTTGCAAAGCCTCCGTCGTCTTGCAACATGAATACATATCTGTACCTCGAGCTAGCGGCTTGGACACGAATCAAGTCACGTGATTGATATCTTCTGTAAGCTCTTCCAAGATTGCCTTGCTCTTTGCCTAGTCTATGATGTCGGATAAAAAGCGATCCCGCAAAGAACACCATTTGCCAAGGTAGCGTACACAATGTTCACGGGCTTCTCTATGCTCATGTGGATCAGTTGTCGTAATGGCGGGGCAACTCACCATGATAGGTAATAATTTCGTGTTGCAACCGTCATTTCTCTCTGAACACCACCGCGTCGAGCATCAGGCATTCAGCGTAAGAATATTTGCATCTCCAAATTCTGTGGCATGATATTGTTAGCGTGGAAGTTCAAGTATGTTCTTCTTCCATCAACTGTTTAGAACGGCTTCTGTGCCACCAAGGAACCACATAGGACCATGCCACATGGCAGTGCGACCGTGGCTTTCTAAGACCAAGATCCTATCGCAACGGCCAGTAACTCTATTTGATTTCATCTGTCGATCACATAAACATCTGACGTCAAAACCGTCGCACTCTCCACACCCCATCTCAGCTACCTTCCTTATCATCACGAACTGCCTCTCTAACATCCCACTAATACCCTCCTTCAGTCGCCCATCATGTCGAAGTTCACTCTCGACACCGCCCATGGCGTAATCGCCGTGCAAGACACGCACCTCAAAAATTCAGCCCCCGCACTCCTGCTGATCCACGGCAACTCCTGTACCTCCCAAATCTTCAAACACATTCTCTCGGATCCGGTCTTCCTCTCCTCCTGGCGCCTCATCACATTCGACCTCCCCGGCCACGGCGCCTCCTCCAACGCCCCAGACCCAAAGAAAACATACACCCAGCGCGGATACGCCGACGTCGCTGTCGAAGTCCTGCAACACCTCAGCATCTCGCGCGTGGTTGTGCTCGGGTGGAGTCTCGGCGGCCATATTGGGATTGAGATGATCCCGCTGCTGCGGGATAGTAGTATTGCGATGTTAGGTCTCATGATCGTGGGTACCCCTCCGGCGCTGGGTATCGAGCAGACGAGTCAGGGATTCTATATGAGCGACGGGCATATGGGCGCCGCGGAGAAAAACGAACTCACCGAACAAGAAATTCATGATTTCGCGCGGAGTGTGGCTGGAAGTCCGTATGAGTCGTGGATGGAAGATGCGGTTCGGAGGACGGATGGGAAGGCGAGGTATTTGATGTTTAAGGCGTTTAATGAGGGGGAGGGGGTGGATCAGCGGAAGGTGGTTGAGGAGGAGGAGAAGGTGTGGGTGGCGGTTTTGAATGGAGTGGAGGAGCCGTTTGTGAATTTGGATTATGTGGAGGGGATTAGGTATAGGAGGTTGTGGAGGGGGAAGTGTTTGAGGATGGAGGGCTTGCTGCATGCGCCGTTTTGGGAGAGGCCGGAGGAGTTCAATGGGTTGTTGAGGGAGTTTGTGGAGGATTGTGCGAGGGGGTAGGGGTGATGGAGGCGAGGCGAGGTTCGTACTGTTACGGTAGTGGATGTAGAGGAAGCTGCATTCTGATGTGACTTTTTCGTACATCCCTTCTACTGTTCCTCGCCCAAATTTCCTTTCAACAAGCTATCGAAGAAGGCCGTATCAACGCCTTGAAACGCCCAGTCATTGACCGTCGCCGCAAGAGGCGGAAGTTCCACATGCGGCTGCAGAATATCGTTTTCGAACATTGATTGATCATACCCGGACGTTTGCAAATGCATCTTTGGCCATTCAGGCGCTGGAAAACCGGTCGAGAACGCAGAACCCTGTGTCGTGTCTTGCGAATGGTTGAGAAGCTGTTCATCCACCTGCACGCCGAGGGTTGGACATATTGGAGACGCCGAAAGTCTGTCGGATGCAATCGATAACTTTTCCCGCCCAGCATGCATGCTTCCAAGTGGAAGCTCTCGAGATATAGGATCATTGCGAGCGATTTTGATGACGCCGAGATACGGGATATGCAAACGGAGTGGCTCATCTTCTTTCTTGCGCTGCGGCCCACCATATGGTTCACTCATTCCCGCACTCCCTCCGACCGCATCCCCTTCTATTTGGAGTAGCCTTCGTATTAACTCAGCACTTTTCTCCATTATAACATCCTTTTTGACACTACTAAAAGCTTCCATTCTCTCCAGAGCCTGATCCAGCATCGCGCGATCACTCAATCGCTGATGCGCCAAAACGTTCACCGTATCCCGGTGATGATGAGCATCTAGATGAGCTAGCAGCAGCGTCATTGAAGCTAAGAGCGCCAGAAAATCCACGGGGCGCGAGCAAGACGACATAGGATTGAAAATTCTGTGCGCAATAAACCGCGTCATAATCTCCCGGCTCGCATTCACGCAAGTCATTTTGGAGTACTCGTGTGCAGTTTTCTCGCCCATGCGCAGCATGTACGGTAGGTGGAGCTGGATCAGGAGACCGTAGTAGTAGACTTGAGCGGCAAGGCGGAGGGTCTCTAGGAAGGTATCTGGGGAGCCTATGGTGAGGTTTGAGAAGGTCGCTGGACGCCAGAAAGTTGCAGGCATGCTCCGAGAGATCTGCAAGAGCTCGGAATCAATGGCGAGCGTGGTTGTTAGATCTCCCGCGGTAAACGCGTCTTCATTGCGTTCTAGAATGCGTGACGCAGTGACAGTAAGTAGCCGCTCGAACTTGCCCAACGGCGGCTCGTGCTGCAAGACTGACATCGCAGCCATATTCTTATCAATCGTTCCCTGGGGAAGTCCAAGTAACAAGCTCAGATAACGGTCCATGTACACTATTCTAAACCATATGAAATCTGGATCAGCATCCAGATTTGGGTCAATGCGTTTGAGCGGTGGTAACGGGGAACGATGAAGACCCATCAACTGAGCGACCGTCATCGCTCTGCGGTACACAACCCAAGCCCGCCGAAGATTGCCGCCAGCAACCTCAAACACGCCCTCTAATATGATGCAAATCAGTCCTTCGAGGGTCTCATGCATCGCTTCCTTATTTGTGACCCATGTCGTTGCGGCCGTTGTCAAGCGTCGCATGAGCACGGCGTGCGGCTCCGAAAGACCGAGCACTTGTTCTCCGTCTGGGCTCTGGAGGGTGATGGAGAATAAAAGCATGAGTTTAGCTAGGATGACTGGGTGGGTGTTGGGCCCAGGTAGCTCCTTTGCGGAGTATGGAGTTGAAAGTAAGTCGCTGGTTCGTCTGCTATGTGATTGGGTGTTGGTTACGAAGGTGTAGAGCGAGGGTCTATGGCTCTCTTTGAGAAGAATGAGGACATCTTTTTTGGCTGGAAAGACTGCGAGTAGGTGATGTATAGTCGAATCGGTCTCCGTTTGGTTTGATACACAAGCTGGGCCCGGCACGAGCAGTGATGAATTGGAAGCGGAATCCCGGGGAGCCTAGACGACGCTTAGGGTAAATTTTCTCACGCAATGTTGTGAGCAAAATACATACCTCTACAGGTATGAGAGGCACCACCCGCGTCGGCGGCGATGCCAGATTCCTAGAGCCAAGTCTCTGAGCCTTGGTGCCTGGTTGTCTGTCCTGTTGTTGGACACCTTTGTCTTCGTTCGTCGTAGCAGCATCTTTGCTCTCAATGATCTCTTTCAACAAGTCCTCAACCTTTGAAATACGTTCACTGAGATGCCGGTTGCCAATTATCGCTGGTGACAGGTCCTCCGGCATCTCTTGCGCGACACACGGTACACGCCGGCGCTGGCAGCCAATGCAAGCGGCATCTTCGAAAGAGGAAAATATGCATCGGATTTTTCGCCTCTTGCACTCCCAGCAGGATCGCGTTCCTTTGCGGACCTTTCTCCGTTTTGCGGAGATATCTTGGTAGGATTGACCATTGGCTGGGCTCGAATTTTGGTCTCCTTCGATAGCTTCGGTCATGACGAGTTCTTCTCGGGGAAATTTCCGTACTGGATTTTGCGGACAAATTTGCATGCGGCGGAGAGAGTGTTTGTGAGTTTGGGGGACTCGACGGTGATGGTTTGAGGTTGGGAGGATGGGATCGTTCCGCATTCGATTATTTCCGCCGTGACGGGCGAACGGTGACAGGACGAACCCAATCAACGGTGCTTGCAGATCCGGTTGAGAAAAACCTCAATTTGTCAGCTCCCCCTTTGCTGGCCAGCGGATACGGCCCGAATGAATACGAAGCGTCGCTGTCGCCGTTGCGGCGGAGGCTAATGAGTGATGTGTGCGGTGTGCGGTGTAATGGGAAGCATTTATACAGAGAGCAATACCCCACGTACAAGTCTGTCAAGTCAGTCCAAGCTTCAGAGCCGGCAGTTCACAATCCGAAAATCAGAGGAACATACTTCAGAGTTCTATATCAATTCGCATTGCATTTGAAGGTGGAATGAATGCAATGGACCCCGCAAGGACGGCTCCTCAGGTCGATGGAGCTGCAACCGACAAGGAAACACGGACAAGAGAACTCGAAAATTCAGCAAAGCCTACAGCACCCCCTAATGGAGGACTCATTGCTTGGCTTCAGGTAGTGTCTGGGTTTATGCTCTTCTTCAATACCTGGGGTATGATCACCGCGTTTTCCGTTTTCCAAACCTACTACGAGTCCGGCGAGCTATTCAAGGCCTCTTCATCCGACATATCATGGATTGGATCCATTCAAAGCTTCTTGCTACAACTTACTGGACTTATTGCTGGGCCGTTGTACGATCGAGGGTACCTTCGCCAGCTCCTTTCCACCGGCAGCTTCATGGTAGTGTTTGGTCTCATGATGCTTTCCCTGAGCACCAAGTACTGGCAAGCGCTGCTTTCGCAGGGCTTTTGTGTCGGTATTGGCGCTGGCTTGCTCTTCGTCCCCACCGTTTCACTCCTCCCGACGTGGTTCAGCACGCATATCGGTCTCGCTGTCGGCATTGCCTCGTCCGGCTCGTCGCTCGGCGGCGTCATCTACCCGATCGTGCTCTCCCGGCTCATTCCACAAGTCGGCTTCCCATGGGCGGTACGGTGCATCGGCTTCATTGCCCTCGCGACCTTCGTAGTGCCACTGGCTTTGATGCGAGTACGCGTAAGGGCACCAAAGCCGCGAGCGGTGGTGGACTGGTCTGCCTTCCGCGACGCGCCATTCCTCCTCTTTACACTGGGCGTGCTCATCATTTTCATTGGCAATTCCGTGCTGCTCTTCTACATATCCTTCTATCCTGTGGACAAGGCCATTACGAACACGTCCCTGGCCTTCTACACGGCCGCCATAATGAACGCCGGGTCTGTTCTTGGGCGAATTCTGCCCAACGCCCTATCGGACCGCATCGGCGTCTTCAACACCATAACACCCTTCACGATGTTGTTGGGTGTCACGATGCTGTGTCTACTCGCCGTGCGTAACACGGCGGGTATGGTGGTCGAGGCTGTCGTGACAGGTTTCTTCAGCGGCGTCGTCATCGCGCTTCCTCCTGTGTGCTTCGCTGTGCTCACCGAGAACGAGTCTATGGTCGGCACGCGCATCGGACAGGGCTTTGCGATCGCCGGACTCGGATTGCTGGCCGGAGGGCCGGGTGCTGGTGGTATTCTCGGCACAGGAGAATCACGGGATTGGACTGGCCTTTGGGTATATGGCGGCGTATGCATGTGTGGAGCTAGCTTGGTCCTTGTTTGTGTTAGAGTTATGAGGTCTGGCCTCGCTCTGAACATAAAGGCATGATGGTGCGAAGGATCGTGGAAGAAATATTGTCCCCATTCGTGTCTGTAATTGCAATTTGCAAATTAGTAGAAGATTTATAGAGAGACCTTGAGAATAGCCCGGCTAGACCATAAGGGAACCCCGACCGCTCTACGAAGGAGCTAATATATTTCGGAGTAAAATCCTTAGTCTTTGGTACTAGCGTTCCGGCTTCTTCTAATAACACAACCATACAGATAGGATAAATGTAATCTTTTAGGAAATTCGCCAAGATAATTTTAGGGAGAATTGGAATTATGCCCGCTGCTCGAAATAACAAAAATACTAGCTCCTTCGTCCGCCTTCTCCACGGAGTGCTATCATACGGGATACAACAACAGAAACTTCGCCAGCAATGTGCGTGGATATTCAAGTGAGCCCCCAGTTTCTTAAACGCATGACATTCGAGCATCCCGAGCGTCTCATTTGCTATCAATTCCCAGAAACTCATAGCCGGGGCCGAATCTCTTTCTCAGCATCAGTATTTACCGAATCCTGTCTGGAAGATAGTGCAGACACATTCTCATAATTCTGGCAACTGCTCCCATCCCTGCCACTCACAGCATCCATATCTCCAACGAGCACATCCTCAGGCAAGGTAATATATCCATCCTTCGCCCACGATTTCTGCGCCACAGCGGCCAGCTCAAGCTGCTCGTCCATGGTCAGCGGCTGAAGTCTGTCACTGCGGCGGCGAATTGATAATGGAGTTTCGATGATGCTGGCGTTGGCGTGGGCGGCGAGGCTCGAGTCAGAGAAGTGGTAGCTGCGGAGCTCGCAGTTTGCCCAGCCGGTTCCTGAATATGAGCTGTTAGTTCTGCTGGGAGAGTTGGTTATGGGCGATAGGGGAAGGAACAATTATCGGAACACTTGGTTTGTGAACTTGGGGTGGACGCGGAAATTGACGGGGACGGGCGAAGACGATGCAGCTGTTGAATTTGAGATATGCGCAAAAGGAAAGAAAGAAGGAAAAGGCGAATGAAATCGCCATGTACAGCGTCCGCGATTGGGGTGTTGCATGCATGTTGATCCTGGCTGTTGCATCAACGTGCATGCATTTGCCACAGTGAACAACGGCCCCGGGAAACTTATCCCCAAAACGGTAACCCGTCTCTCTTTGACTAGAAAGATCAATTCGATTTCGATTTGATTGACCCAGTCAGAAAGAAATACAGGCCAGACTCACCACAAAACTTAGCATGGCCCGCCCAGTCCTCGGTCAAGAAATGCAGGAGTCCTCCATGCGTGACTACGGCCACGGATTCCTCTTCTCGCGACTGCAGGAACTTGCGTGCTTGAAGCGCGCGCTCGGCAACTAAATCAGCTCTTGGAGCAAAGGGCCCTGACTGCTTTTCGTTCCAGCCTTCTTTGACACGGGACAAGTCGACGGGTCGGTCTTTGAACTCGCATTGGAGATCCTGGAGTGAGGATCCCACGTCGCAGGGCAGTGCGGAGGTTTCCTGGAGTTCTGCGAGTGCGATGATCTTGAGATCCGGGTTTGCGGTCAGGACAGGGCGGAATATGTTGAGTGCGGTGTAGAGTGTTCGTCGGAGTGGAGAGGAGATGATGCAGGTGATGGAGTTGAGATCGACTTGCGAGGAGATTTCCTGATAGAGTGCGTTGCATTGTTGCTCGCCGTGAGGAGTCAGGAGAGGGTCTCGAACGGAGTGTGCTTCTATTGAGAGATTGTGATATCCTTGGGCGTGTCGGATGAAGTGAAGGGTAGTAGGTGCCATGTTAATTCCCTGTGAATTGCCGGACGCTTGGATTGTTGCCTTAAATGCCAGGATCTCGAAAAAAGTAGTTGGTTAGGATTACGAAGTAAGTTTAGGGAAGAAGAGGTAGTGTAGAAGATTCTGTTTTATAAGTTTTGCATCGTAGTGCAGGAAATACGGCCGTTGAGCGTTCGGAAACACTTTTATAAGTCATCATTCGTACCGTTGTCCTAGCGTGAAGTAGAACACGGGAGTTCACCAATAACTTCGAAGGTCTCTGCGCCTGTTTCACCTGGGCATTGCTATTGGTTGGATCCCTCAACAGGAATACGCATTTTGTGGTTGACAAGAAGTGACCTGGGATGCCCGTATCGGAGAGCCGCAGAAAGCTCATTGTAACGTCCCACCCTACAGTGGTATATTATCTGAGAATCTTCAGAGCTAACCTGGCAGCGGTTGAACGCCTGTGATAAGGACTTGCGGCAATTCTTCTGGTACCCTCGCTTGATGTTTGACAGAAATGCGGTTGATGGGCACACTAGGGGTGACGCTAACAATTTTTCCTCCCGCAGCTCGGCTATGGGTTAGGGTTCTCTCGGATGTGGTGCTCTGATCTCATGAGATCTGTTCCAGTGTGCTTTGGATGAACACATGCTGCCGGATTTGTGATGGGAGAAGATTTACTTTTGTAGCTTTGCGAACATTGGAGTTTGACAATGCCCAGGAAGGTGCGGTTATCATGCCGGAATGGAACTGCTTATCTGATGATCGACGATAGTATGAGACCAAATCAATACCAATGTTTGATTGCAACGGTACTGTGACAGCTTTGGCCGTTACGCGCGTTGGAGCAAGGCAAGTTACACACTTTCGGGGCCATGTGGTTTCGTCCGAGGACGGCGTTGATGTGGGATTTCGCTGAGTCGGACAAGTACATCTGCTCCCAGTCAATTGCGCCTTACCTTCGGAATGAGCTTGCCAGGGCGATGGCAGCTTGAGAACCACGCATGAATCGCCTTGTGCATTTGACGAGAAGATCTGTTTATACACTTTTCCACAGACCTTGGAAAGAAGTCGTAGACTTGATGTACACCTTGTTCAAAGCGACTCGCTGGCACATACCATATGATGAGCATAACTATGTTTTTTAGCCCATCTCTTCAAATTTCAATGCAACACGACTCTCGCTGCCACAGCAGTTTTGTCGTGGTACATGGATGTTGAAAGTAACAAGCACGTGATGTGCTGCTGTGTGACGGCGGCAACGATGACTCCCGGATCCGGTTGACACGTTCGACGAGCAACCCTCAATCCTCTGTCCACGTATGTAGTAAACGACTCATCCACTTGAGTATGTGGTAGTTGGTGTGTGTTCCGGATCCTCCGGGTGATCGACTGGGGTGGCGATTCCGTCATCCCGCGTTGGGGCTAGACACCAGCATGTGCTTGCTGGAATGTTGAACCCAGCGGATTCGAAACTTGGAGGTTGTGAGTGGCGCAAGCGCGCCTTTTCGTGGTTCTTGTTCTCACGCGATTGGTGATGACATGAACATGGCTATTTTTGCTTGGGTCGGTCGCGCGAAAGCCAAGGTGTTTTACGTGTTTGATCTCACTCCGGCGGGTCCTCGTCATCCCACTCCTACCAATTGAAACACGACGGCGCCAACTCCACACACAGGTCAGCATCAAGTGGTTTTGCCAGCTGGTCAGCGAGGAGAGGACGTTAGCTTGTCTGTTAACAAGCTCCCCTCTTGGCCAATATAGCTGCCCGAAGCAGCACCTCCCCGAGATCTTGGCGGAAACTTTGGGACATGGGGCGCACCTCGGAATCCGGCAAGGCTGTGAGTAGCGCCTAAAAATATGAGACCTGCAGTCATGGCAAGGTACGCAGCCACACGCTGGTCCCTATGAGGTCACAGATTGGGGGCTCGATTGGGAGTTGTCGTGCGAAACACAGCCATGGCTCCACTCCGCAAGTTCCGCGACAGAGCGCTGATGTTCATTTAACTTTGTCTTGGTCCTCATTTCTCAACTCCGTTCGTTTGTTTTGCTCTACCTCTTCCCCTTCTTGCAACATTCAGTACGAATAGCATGAAGTCTGGATATTACTTTTATACACTTTCGCTGCTCACATGCCTAGCGAGCTGTAGGTGACTTGATCTCAATGCGTAATCGTCTTCAAAACTGACAGGCTCTCAGCGACAGCCCTCCCTGCTGAAGATGTGTACAATGCGAATACAGATGCGTGGAAACGGGCGACTCCCCAAGCGTCCAACGGCTATGCGCCAGCCAAAGTCGACTGTCCTTCGGCGCGCCCAAGCATTCGAGTAGCAAGCGGGCTTTCAGACCAGGAGACATCATGGCTGGAGAAGCGGAAAGCAAACACCTTCACGCCGATGCGCGAGTTGTTGACTCGCTTGAACATAACGGGGTTTGATGCTGGAAAGTACATGGACGACCATCGCGACAACACGACCGCATTACCGAACGTCGCCATAGCCTTTTCCGGAGGCGGTTACCGCGCCATGACCAATGGCGCTGGTGGGCTCGCTGCTTTCGACAGTCGTACGCCCAATTCCACCAACACAGGTCAAATAGGGGGCTTGCTTCAGGCATCGACGTATATATCTGGGTTGTCGGGAGGAGGATGGCTTGTAGGAAGCATATACACCAACAACTTCACCTCGGTGCAAAACATTCTCAATCAGGGAAAGGACGGTGATTTGTGGCAGCTTGGGAACTCCATTCTCGAGGGTAAGATGCGCACGCGACGACTTGCCATATTCGTGCTAACGGCATGCAGGTCCAAAAACAGGAGGGATTCAACTGCTCTCAACCGTCCAATACTACGAAAATCTATATGACACAGCGATTTCCAAGCAAGACGCGGGCTTTGACTTTAATGTGTCTCTTACCGACTACTGGGGTCGTGCTCTCGCGTTCCAGCTTGTCAACGCAACGGAAGGCGGCCCCGCATATACCTTCTCCTCCATCCAAGACGATCCCGATTTCAAGAATGCGAATGCGCCCATGCCAATTCTTGTTGCGGATGAGCGCGCTCCTGGAGATAAACTTATTTCTTTGAATACCACGGTCTTCGAGTTTAACCCTTGGGAGATGGGCAGCTTCGATCCGACCCTTTATGGATTCGCACCAGTCAAACATATTGGATCCAACTTCACCGGCGGTTCACTTCCCGACAACGAACCCTGTATCGCTGGGTTCGACAACGTAGGATTCGTGATGGGCACAAGCTCTTCCTTGTTCAACCAGATTATTCTCAACTTAGACACCGTCACCGGCGTGCCTGACATTGTCAAAAATGCCCTCAAGGGCGTTCTGAATGGCATCGGTTCAGACAACAACGACATTGCGGACTACACACCAAATCCCTTCTATCATTTCAACAACCGATCGAACCCTAGCGCGCAGACGAAACGCCTGACTCTGGTGGATGGCGGCGAGGACCTGCAGAACCTCCCCCTGAACCCTCTCATCCAGCCTGTTCGTGCCGTTGACGTTATCTTCGCAGTCGATTCCTCCGGTGACACTCTCCCACCCTTGACATCTGCGCAGAATTGGCCCAACGGAACCGCTTTGGTAGCTACTTACGAAAGATCGACCAACGCCTCAATGCAAAATGGAACGGCTTTCCCATCCATCCCGGATCAGAACACTTTCGTAAACCTTGGCCTTAACAACCGGCCTACGTTCTTCGGCTGCGATGCAAGCAACCTGACTGGACCTGCACCGCTCATTGTGTACTTGCCTAACAGTCCATATGTCTACAACTCAAACACGTCGACGTACCAGATGGACTACAACAACACGGAGCGCAACGCTATGATCCAGAACGGCTATGATATAGTCACGCAGGGCAACGGTACCCGCGATTCTCAGTGGCCGACATGTGTGGGTTGTGCCATCCTTTCGAGAAGCTTCAATCGCACTGGGACCACGGTTCCGGACGTGTGCCAGCAATGCTTCAAGAAGTACTGTTGGGACGGAACTGTGAACTCGACGACCCCAGCACCGTATTTTCCCCAGATGATCTTGCAGGCGGTCAAGGTCACGAGCGGTGTGGATCGATTTATCCCTAATATTTTGAGCGTGGCTTTTGCGGCTGCAGTCTCTGGTTTCCTGATGATTTGATGATATAGGCTTGGGTCGGTTACTTGGGACTTTGGATATGCATATGGCGGCGTCTTTTGCGATTTTGAGTTTTTTAGGTGTTAAATATATAGCACGAGTAGGAGGACTTATTGCAATGAAGTATGGACTTTGGACTATGCGACTTCTAGCTCGACTTTAGAGAATCTTGCGATGAGTTTAACCAATTGCACAGCAATCTAAGCCTCAGCAAAGAATAAGAGACGAAGGCGGGGTTTGTCGAAGCCGACTAGCAAATTCACTAGTCTGGGGAAAGACCGCCACTCCAACTCGTTGGTAATAAGCCCCATGTGAACGGACGACGAGCGTTGCCAAGTCACCGTCTGCATCGTAACAGAGAAAGACGACACGCAGACTATGCATGTCCAGTACTTCCAAGATCTGCTTGACGCCCTCGTAGTTGCTCCCACGACCGGCAAGAAGAAGACCTGGACTCACAGATACATTTTGGTCACTTTCGTCACCCGAAGCATGGCAGAAAAGGTACGCATAACGTTCTTGCTCCGTCCAGTTGGATAAGTAGTGTTGGCGATTTTCGAGAAGATAAGCAATGCATTTTTTCTCCCTCCAGTCGAGCGTGCCGTAGTCGCCGCGATTTTCGAGAGAGTCCCAATCGTAGCTTTTCTGAATTCGAATATCATTTGGCCATTGTAGATTCCGTGCTTCGATGTGGAGGATGCAGAAACTGTCGATACTTTTTTGGGACCAGGATTCTTCGCTCTTCCACTCGACAGGTGATGAGAGTGGGAACTCGGCCGCAGGAGTTTGATCTTTCCTTGCATTCTCGATAATCCCAACGGCTCTCACTCGACAAGCAACATTCTCCTTGTCCCTCTTGCACTGACCTTTGGCGTCCTCGCTCCGTGGATGGTTCTTCCATCCTCCATATAGCGGATATCGAATCTGTTCGTCGACGTCGCGGCTGGCCCATGGCCATGATGGAAAGCGGAGCTGGCTCTGAGCTGGAATATTTTCAACCCAATGCCGCTCACGATATTCTCGTGTAGGTATCAGAGGCGCTCGAAGCGCACGAACTGATTCCTTTTCCTCTTCGATCCAAAAAAGACCGAGCCCGATTTCTTCGCAGGGGATGCCGCATACGAAATTTGTTATTGAAGACTGTTCCCGAGGATTGTGCTTTAAGGATTCTAGCACACCTGCAAATGCGCGTAGAGAGTCGTCGTGATGACCGAAGTCCTTGGAGGTGTAGTCTTCTACCAATTTTTGATAGCTGAGGATAGACCGTTGTGGGGCTGCAAGGCCATGGAATTCGGACCCGAAATCGTGAAATTGAAGGTCGTTTGGCGTGTTAGGGATATCGGATCCTCTGCAGTAGTACACAAAAGGACGGTCCGCTTTGAGACTGGCCATGATGCGGCGGGAAAGATATTGCTCTTGAAATATCTGAAAATATTGAGCATTATGAAGCGTGAGCATATCATCTCGCTGAGGCTTGAACTTACCCAGCCTCTGCGGAAGTACTCGCTGCCCACAGCGCGACGACGGGAGTCCTTCTTCCAAGGGCCACTGTTTATGCCCACCTGTACCCCCTTTTCTCTTCGAATGCTATCAAGATCTTCTAGTAGATGTTCATGATCATGAGCGTCTTCATATCGCAACAGTTGCTCTTGAGCAGAATCAGCGCCGACTGCTGCGACTGTCATCAGTGCCTGCCCATATACAATGTCCATTGCTGAAATCTGTCCAATTTTATGGCTCGGATCGTTCTGAATAATGCAAAGCAAGTCCACCCAGAGATACCGAGACTCCCCAAGGATGCTGAATTCGCGAACAAGCTTGATTGCTTGTTGAATGACCTTTGGTATTCAGTCCCACAGATCCAGCAACGCTCCTGGTTGTGTCAGACCTTCAAAATTCGCTTTGGAGAGCTGCAGCTGGCCAACCATGGGCCGGCCCCAAACGTAAGACAGGGCAATGTAGTTTGCTATAGTTTGTCCCAGGACTATATTCATGTTCAAGCAGTCGATGAAGAATAGGTCCAGAATTGCAGATCGACCGATATTTGTGTTGCATTGCTCACCGTGATGCTCGATGCAATGCCTCAGGCTCGTCTGGACATCGTCCACCACCGCGCAAGAATGATTCATGTGTTTTCGGACGTTCTCATCCAATTGTGTATATGGGATTGAGAGCGGTTTCCAATCTCCGGTGGACTGGATTTTGGCCTTGAGCTGCCAATTCGAAGGCTCCATTTGATACAATTCTCGAAAAAGGCTGCAATATGAACGATCCTCAGCCCGCCAGCCTAGTCCCTCACGCTCGTTCGTTTGGCTATTCTCAAGCCTGATTCTCATGGACCCATTGTTTCCGAATCCAGTACCAGAAGCCTTCTCCAGTGATAGTCTAAGGAACATACTCCACGAATCTGCCTCAACGTTAAGATAGACAGGAGTTTCGGAACGAAGTACATGAATGCTCTCCACTCGGCATTCGAGGGTAGCGTAGATTATTCGGCAAAGACTGCAAGAGGGTCGGCGCTCGTATATCTCGTTTGTTGTTCCAAGATGATAGTTTTCGGTTTCCAATTCCATCAGTATGCGGTCGTTCTTCCTTTGTTGGTGATTATACCCCACCCCGAGGTGCCGATAGTGGCTTAACAGTTCCATGCCGTGGTGTAATGGCTTTGCCATGATCCCGATCGGACCTGAAGCGGACAACGAGCTTTTCGCAATTTGGAGAACTCCTCTGAGGTTTAGGGAATCTCATGAGTCGCAAAATGTACGCTTGTCGTCTGCCTCTGGCGATTTTGACGTGCTAGTTTCGGGATTCGTTGTCCACTTTAAGCGATACTTGATATCGCGAGTAATGAATAGGCCTGATGGATGTGTGTTCTCCCTCTTCCACTCGTCGCGTTTTGTACGACTAAGTCGCTCAAGCGCAGACTTGTGATCTGGTCGTGTAAAAGGCGTCATCATGGATAGCGGGAAAAGTCTGTTGATGCTGGCAAGCGTACCGGAGAGACTGTGCCAGATAGAATAGAAAAAATAGATGGTAGCTCAGCCGCATCGTGAAGAAGTTCACAACTCGCCTGGTAGGCTGGGCAGCGGATGGGGAGCGCAACCCACTTGCATGTTGAATCAAGCCAAAGCGCACTCCCCTACTAACTAAAAGGCCCAAAACCTCAGACAAAAGCCCTTTCTTTGTCATTTAATATACGGATGTGATATTTGGTGGTAGAACGGAGGGGGGTTGTCGAGACTCTTTGATCCAGCCACCCTGTAGTCGATGCTAATGCACCTACCGTACCGCTACCGAGTACCACATGCTGAACAACAATAGCGTACAAAGGCTTTAGATATTATAAAGCCAGAAAAAAGTACATTTACTATTCTCTGGTGCACGTGGGCAGTAATGCTAAGCTTAGTCATGCATTGAACTGCACATTGCCCCTCCCGTCGAAAAAAGTTCCGCCCGCAACAACCCCACCACAACTTTTTTTCAAAAACTCAAATCGCAACCATCATGGCAGTCCCAGCCCTCCAAACCGCCCCTGTCCTTTCCACGCCAGACACACATATATTCGAAGATCCCACGCCTCCGGTCGATGCTACGAACCTGCCTCGACTGTCGGACGAACAAGTTGCCCTTACCTACGAAATCGAGCGGACGGTGAAGGAAATCCGCCAGGGACGATGGAGGAGGATAGCACTTCAGTTCCCGGACCAAATGCTGGTTGATGCGCCGCGTGTGTACGAATATCTTGCGCGAGGACTCAGGGCCAGACCAAGGATAAGCAAAGGCAATGGAGGCCTACCAGAGAAGCAGAATGGGAGGAGCGAGGAGGAGGATATCACGGAGAAAATGGGCTACAGTTCAATAAAGCAAGATGAGGACTCTGAAGACAAGCTCTTTATACTGGCAGATACCTCATACGGCGCCTGCTGTGTCGATGAGGTTGCTGCAGAGCACGTCGACGCGGATGTGGTGGTGCACTATGGACGATCGTGCCTCTCACCTCCTTCGAGGCTCCCCGTCATATACGTCTTCACCGAGCGCCCCCTGGATATGAATGCAGTGATATCTACATTCAAGGAAACATACCCGGACAAGGAAGAGAAAGTCATACTCATGGCCGACATCCCCTACTCGCACCACATCCCGGATCTCCACGCGCTCCTCCAACAAGCCGGCTACCAAAACGTCCACGCCACCGAAATCCTTCACAACCCTTCCTCCCCCCTCCCAAACCGCACCATACCGTCCGCCATCACAGGCTCAGAAGACCCCCATGCCCTACGCGCCTACCAACTCTTCCACATCTCCTCCCCACCCACCTCCCTCCTCCTCACCCTGTCCTCGCGCGTCTCTGCAATCCACATCTTCCCAACCGACTCGCCCACGCCCAACGCACTCCTAGCATCCACATCGGCGACCCTACGCCGGCGCTATGCGCTCATAACCTCCCTAACCACAACCCCCATCTTCGGAATCCTGATCAACACACTCTCCGTCCGCAACTACCTCACCGCGCTCTCCCACGTCCAATCTCTCATCGCCTCCGCCGGCAAAAAGTCCTACACGTTCGTCGTCGGCAAAGTGAATGCAGCCAAAGTCGCCAATTTCTCTGAAATCGGGGGCTGGGTTGTGATTGGGTGTTGGGAGAGCAGTTTGATTGAGAGCAAGGATTTCTGGCGGCCGATTATCACACCGTTCGAGCTTGAGATGTGTTTGCAGGGTGATGAGACGAGGGTTTGGACGGGAGAGTGGGATGGCGATTTTCAGGCTGTGTTGGAATGTGCTGATAAACGGAAATTGGAGGCGAAGACAGAGATTCAGACCACGACCGAACATGAGGAGGCAAATGAGCACAACGGCGAGAGGACAGGGGACTACGATTCCGAAGACGACTCCGCACCCCCCGAATTTGATCTCCGGACCGGGAAATACGTCTCGCATTCGAGACCGATGCGGTCTGGGACTGCGAAGAAAGATATCCAGCTACAGCAAGACCAATCCCAACGACAACCCCAAGGAGGGGACTCAACACCTCCAATTAGCTCAGCGCTCACTACACGCGCGAAAGGCGACATCGCGCAGATCGGCGGCGTCGTGTCTCCAGGTGCCGAGTATCTGCGATCGAAGCGGACGTGGCAGGGTCTGGGAAGCGATTTCCATGATGCCGCAGAGGAGGACGGGGACGGGAATGCGAATGCGAATGGGGGCGCCGCGAGGATGGAGGAGGGCAGGAGTGGGATTGCAAGGGGGTATGTAGTTGGGGAGGAGGGGAAAACGCATTGAAGATCGCACCGAGCTGATATGATAGACCTTGGGAGGATGAGAAGCAGGAAAGGGGCCTGTTCGTGCCTGTGGGTGTTGTCCGTGGTGCTAGTCTAGTGATTCAATATTGCATATCTTCACCCTCCCGACATGTCTGTCTATCATCAACCACCAAGCGCGCAAAGTCAGATTTACAAAGACTAAAGCCAAAGCAAATCCCCATCCATCCATCCATTCTTATACCCTAAATTCTAAACTACAAAGTTTGTGCTTCAAGACTCCAATCTATGCATGATCCATACGTCCCTCCTATTCAATATCCATCCTTCTCCCGGACAAGACAGATTCCCTCCCCTCCAAAGTCAACAAGGTACATACGTACTCCTCCCGGAAGCGCCGCAGACCCTCCACCCGGCCCAATATCCCAACCAATCCGTGCCATGCCCTCTATATCCATCCCCCATCCCTAAGCGGCGTCCAAAGACGAAAATAAGGTAGACCGTCATACACACGCTCCCAAGACCCAGAGCCAAAAGAAAGAAGAAAAAGCGGCAAGACGAACGAACAATGGGCTTAACTACGCGTACATATCTCTCTCTCGTAGTCTCCATGACATATTCCGAACTCCGGCGGTCCAGTCCAGTCCATCCATGCTCATACAGTTTGGCCAAGTGCAAAAACGCAAAACGTGGGCAATGCAATGTGTCTGCAATCTTGAAACTTGCCCTCCGATTTGATATCCATTCCGACCTCCCGGATACTTCCTTCCTTCCAATCTAAATTGGTGATATTTGGTTCTGGATTCAAGGCTCAAGTATCTGTCGACGAGCTCGGCGTCATGGCCCCGTCATCAATAAATTCATCTAGCAATGCGCTTTCCGTGTCGATGTCGTCCACCTCGAAGTCCGCATCGTCTTCCTCCTCGTCCATGATATCGCTATCTTCTTGCGCGACCTCGATGTCGACACTCGGGGTGGCTGCCAGCGAGAGGGACGCGGGCGATAGGGGCGTAGACAGGGGCACAACAGCCGTCGAGTCCTGTTGCGAAGCCGACTCTGGGCCCTGCAAATGGATCTCGGGCTCATTTTCTGCGCTGGCAGCCGGAGGAGTAGCGCCTGCGGCGTGGACGGTAGTGAAATTGCTGGGTTCCTGTGTAACGCCAAACGACGTCGTAACAGTAATTGAATCCGCCGGGCTTGGAGCCGGGAGCTCAGCTACTCCCTGTACGACTTCATCATCATCTTCTAGAGCAGCCTCTCCATCAGCAATTGTCTGCGCTATTTCATCCATGACTTCATTCGTTAAGAAACTCCAGAACTCGAACACGGCACCCGCCAATTCGTCAGCTTGCCCGCGCTCCTCTTTTTCCTTCTCCATCTTCTCCTTTGCTCGCTTTTCCGCGTCTTCTCTTAATTTGGTTTCTGCTTCTAGCTGGCATCTTGCAATGACTTCTTTCTTGCGCGCACAGTGCGGGCAGTGATAGTTCATGGTGCAGTATGTGCAAGGGCACATGGGGTTTGCGGATGAGCATGCCTGGCAATTTGAATTAGGACATTGTTACTTCGGACAAAGGATAATATCAACTTACATCACACACTAACACCTCACATTCAGCGCATTGTCGAATTACAGCTGGGCATGTGTTCCGGTTATCGCCAACCGGACGAGGGTATTGGCAGAAGTACGCTCCACATCCTTCCCATTGAACTGGGTGACGGGGATTGCAAGGTAGTGGCAGTGTGTTGGAGATTGGATTCACCGCGCGAGGTGAATTTGGCCAGGAGGCGGAATTTCGACTCCGGACACCGGAAGCACTGAAAGACCGGGGGCGATTGGAGCTTACAGGAACGAATGGTAGTGAGCCAGAATTCGAGAAATGATCCGCTGACGATGTATGGGAGGTTAGCGACGTGGAAGCCGACATGTCAACGGCGGATGGTGCTGATGGAGGGAGGAGTATTTGGGATTGAGACAAGGGGACTGGCTGCGAATGTTCGACGCCGCCATCGAAAGCGGCAGCAGACTCCTGTGCTGGGTTTGCGTTGAGCGGTAGTGTGGGTTCTTTCCCTTTCGATTTGTTGGGATTAAAGTCGGGAATGGCCAGCCGTGGGGGCTCGTTGTGTGTTCGGACGTATTCTCGTTCTGTCTGCATATCCCTGTACCCGCACTTTCGGAACTTGAGGGCCCGGAAATCGTGCTCTTTGCATAGTGGGGCCTTGCAACATCGACAGGAAACCTTCCATCTGAAGCTCCGATAACAGTCCTGACAAAGGCCCCGTGGACAAGTCTGAGCTTGAAGATCCAGGCTGTCCTGTTTCAGATATGACAGAATATCAAGGTCTTCCCCAAGCACGTATTCGACAAGCCCGTTGTGCTTGAGCTCGCGAACATAATCCACGGGTCGGAGTTGGTTTGAGAAGTCAGGGTCTTCGAACCGTTTTGTGCGTGGTAAGGGAACCGCGCGGATATTGTCAGCACCTCTGCCACCTAGACCGGTTCCCACTACGGCGATTCCACCGCCGCCAGAAAATATGGGCTCCAGACAGCACCAGTGCATATTAAGTTTTGGGGGCTCTCTCATGTTAGGAGGAGCAGGGATCCCGTTATTGAAGTTTCCTCCGTCCTCGGAATCGGAGGAGTCGTCACCATGTGCACTCTCATTCATTAGGTTAGGCGACCGCACAGCGCCAGGAGCCCACCAGAAGCGGTTGGCCGGGCGTGGTTTGGGAATCTGGGTTTGGCTGGCCAGCGAAACAGAAGATCCAGATGCCTGACTCAAGGTGCTACCCAGAGTCGAGTTGGGGCCAAATGCCAAGTTCTGGAAATGCCGTGTCTTTGCGCGCTTTCGTGGTATCGGCCGATTGAAAGCACAGCTTGCGCAGAGTGTCTTGCGGCAGCCCATGCAGTGCATGCGCACGCAGCAGGATTCGCAGCGCTCCAGGATGGTGTCGTTGCATTGCGCACATTTGAACCCCTCAATGAAGGTGGTGTGGCTCTTGCGGAGGTGCGTTGGCACATGTTTTCCCTCGCCCTTGGATTCTGCGTTCTCCGGGCCCAGCGGCTCGCCTTCGTAGCCCGTCTCAGCAATCTCCCACAGTCTGCCATCCGAGCCGCCGAGGTTGGTATTATTATCAGTCGGGCCGATGCGGTTACCCGACCTCCAAAGCCGGTCGAAGGGCACCCATACTTCGAGGGATTGGGGTCCAGCTCTCCCCGAGTGATAGTCTTTCCGCCGATAGCACCTCCCGCCCGGCGTGGGACACCAAGCAGTGTCGGTCCAGATGTTTAGCTCGTGGCATATCTCGATGAGCTGGTGCGTGGGGTCTGAATCGGAGTCTCGTCGGGCGAGGGAGGCAGGGAGGTACGGCCGTCGGCGGTGGTGTCGACATCGGTACGTGTAGAGGCTCCTGAGGGCCAGGTCCTTGGGCACCCACGGCGAGTTTTTGAGCGTGTACGGTTCTAAAAATGGCACAATATGGTATTTGAGCGAGACATTCTTGCAGCCGCGGACCGACAAATGCTCGAGAGTAGCTGTGCGGGGCGCTAGAACGCTCACGACCAAGGCGGTGCCCGACACGGCCGTGTTACACAGATCCAGGCTCTTCAACCGCGTCCCGTAAGGGCATACCACTTCTTTCAGAAGGGCGTCGGAGGCGTACTTGGACGTGCGCGCTCCGCCGTCGGGTGTCTCATTGCCCGGAGAGGGGGCCGTGACAGCGGGCTGGGGCAGGCGGAAGGAGAGCGTCTTCCATGCCAGAGGGTATCTCTGCAGGAAGCGGCGCAGATGCGAGGACGTGTGGTAGAGGTCGAGGATGGCGCGCGTGGGCAGCTGGGAAAGGAGGGACTCGAGGACGGGCGGGTACGTGGTGATGATGGACTCGAACAAGCTGAGCACCGCACCCGTGGCTGGGCTCGCGGCGAGGACATGCTGAGGGAGCGACGAATGGCTGGTGCAAGTGACGGTCGCCGTCGCCGCGGGGCCCGCAGCACCGTGGTCTCTGTCGCGGGTGTGGAGGTCGCAGAAGACGCCGTGATGGCCGTCGGCGCTGGTCATGCTGTCCGCTGGCTGCAGGATCAAGACTTTAGCAAACTCGGCTCCAACAAGACAGTGCTGGCGGCGCAGATGGCAGGGAAACATACGAAAGATTCATATAGAGGAGACTCAAGGCGGCTGCAGCGCCAAAATAAAGCAAACGGGCGTGGGGGGGTTGCGGGATGTCGGTCGTGTGCCTACCTGGCTGGAGTGAGTTGGGTCTGTAGGTAGCCCTGGGAGCCTTCCGGCGGTGATGGAGAGCCCCGGCCGCTGACGATGGCCGACGTCTTGGCGCCTGCACCAGCACAAGGCTGCTCACCGCGCCACGCCCCGACACCGCTCTGGCATCCGCCTCCACCAGGCAATGTTTCCACCGTCACACAGTCTGGCTAATGAAAAAGCTAGCTACGGCAGGTGGAAGCAGACTTTGATGCTTCTAGAATTTCCACCACCCGATTCCCGCTGGGATGGACCATGGGAGTTGTCAACGGTCAAGACACCGCTTCGGGCGGGACTTCATTCAGGAGGCGGTTTGCGAAACTACAGTATCCAATACGCGTTGAGCGAGGACAGCATACCTGGTTAAAACAGAAAAAGCAACGAGTCTTGAACACACCTTTTCGTTTTAGTAAGCGCCCGTGGTTCGCAGTTCGCTGGTCTGTGTTCACCATTCATCATTCATCATTCACCCCTTCTCCTCTGACTATGACGACGGCCGTATGACAACGGATCCATAATTTTCTCAGGCGTGAGATGCTCGTTGGTGTTGCCACCCGGTTCATTATTGTTATTGCTATCCAGGGATATCTTGCGCCCGTATCACCAACCAAACCGGCCGAGTCGAATGCCGCCAGTCCCTAGCGTCCTACCACACGCATACTCCTAAACGCCATGCGAGACTGAAAAATAGCAACAAGATACGATGCGTAGCGGTTCGCTCAAAACACCCAGTTCCCATCCGTGTCTCTGTCTTCTAGTCCGTCGAACAGAATAATGTCAAAATCCAGGCCTTCCCCACCCCGATCAGTCGACGGCCACAATGCGTTGCTGACGAACGAGAAAACGGGCAAGTGTGAGCCTGTAGCGTTGCTGTTTAGCTTTTTACCCGCATCCGAATCAAGATCAAATGGCGGCCGCACAGGTGGCGTATGGAATCCGATATCGATAGATCCGAAATACGGTATCGTGAGGCGAGCTTTCCCCAAAGTACGTCTGCTGGGATCCAGTGACGAGAGCAGCCGCTTGATGACTGTGGCGCTGTGACTGGCAATCTTCTCCCGTGTGCTGCTTTTGGCCAGCTTCTCCAACTCCCCTATCACCCGACAGACCATAGCAAAGTCTCCTCCTCTTGTCTTTTGTACCTCGATCTTGCTTTTTGTTGCCATCTCGGTGAGAATGTTCAGCGTCATGGTAACTGTAGCAATGAAAACTCCCAGCTCGGCGACCCGACAACAAGCCTGTGTGATGCCAGAGTTCCGGAGCGCGAACCACCTCAGAATAACATTTCGGCTCGCCTGCAAAGCCGTGATCTTGGAGTATTCGTACCGGGTTTCCTGTGGAGCTCGAAGGAGGAATGGCAGATGGACGAAGATTTTGAGCTCGAAATGCCAGATTTGCACGATTAATCTTTCGATAACCTCAGCCGACTCGGGTGACCGCGCCGTCGATGGTACGTTGGGTACGTCCCAGAAATCCTTCGACATATCCTTCATATAGCCTTCGAGTTTTTCGTCGAGAGCGAGGGCTTGGACATAGGTCTGCGATGTAACCTCGCGGTCAAGCTCGGATATGCTCTGCGATATCGATGCAAGTTTGCATCGATGCATGAGCGCTGGGTGGGCATTTCCGGGGCATGGATATTCTTCCGAGGCAAACGGTAGACGTAGATGGAGACCAAGGTATCTATCTGCGTCCACAAACGTACGCCAAGTGAACTTGGCAGCCTCAATCGTCTCTGCGGGTGAATTTGGATCGGGCTGGGTGATGATGCGGTGAAATCCCATAAGATGGGCGAGGTTCATCGCGCGCCGAATGACAAGCCATGATTGGCGGAGATTGCCACTGTTCAAATGGTAAGCTGCGAGGAGTTGAAGCGTCTCAAGGCCAGGGAGCGTAGACATCTGCTCATCGGAAGAAGTAATCAGCGATGTGACAGTCGCAACGTAGTTCTCCATTGCCGCATCCAGAGACCAAATGTTGGATAATCGAGTAGTCTCAAACGTTGGGGGAGCGTGTGGATGCAGATCGCAAGATGAAGGAGGGTACGAGCTATTACGACGGGATGTTCCTTCGCTATAGCGGACATATCTAGCGCATACGATAGGGGGTCCTGGTTCACAAAGAGATTCTTTGCAGGCCTGTACAAGCTGGTGAGTACCATCCATCCATTGGTCGATTCGAAAATGACATCTGCATCCCGCTGCGAGGGGAGGAGGGCCACCAGCGGCTTTCGTAGAGCATCAGATGCAGGACCAGATCCGCTATCTGTACTGTCGACAAGTGTTCTGATGGACGGTGCTGAACTCCAGCCGGAGAGCTGTGTCGCAAGCTGTCAACAATCAGTATGCCACCAGAAGGAAACGAAGAAGTTTTTACTGACAATGCCTTCACCGATTGAGGTAATACTTTGAGTGTCGCTAGATATCTCAGGCAGACCACCGACGAAGCCGCGCGATTTCTCCAGCGTGCTGTCTGGTAGCGATGGACTTCGGACATCTGAGCCTGCTGAAGAACTTGCAAACTTTCGGCAAACAAACTTCTCAAACAACTGCTCTAGCTTGACCAGCCGATCTCCGAAATGCACTGGGCACGGAGAGACTTCATCATCGCCATATTCTGCGTTCCGGGTGGACATGGTGCCAGTACTGCTAGCACCGCCCGGAGAGTTCAAGTTGCCATGGATCTTCCGCTTCTTGCCTGTTATGAACTGTCAGAGATATGGACATAGAGACATGTACTTTGTCAAGTAGTTCTCACATTCCCAACAGGCCCGGATGCCTTTGCAGGGTCGTTTCCTGTTCGGCTCACCCTTGGCCGTATGACCAGTCTCCATTACTGCTCGAGCAGAGACAGCGGAGCCGATATGCTGTTCGGTTCAGAAAATGCGTAGATAATGATCGACGCATGCCCGGGAAATGTATTTCTTTCATAGTGAGGCACAGTGTTGCGATGGCAAATGGCTGCAGTTGAGGTTCGGACCGGCAATTCTGGTCCGGGAATCGTCCGCACGAACCCCAAGCGACACCCTAAACCCGTTCCCCTTGGCAAATCCTTTCCCGTAATCAGACCAAATGTTCCACCTGGGCAAGGTTGCACCGACTTCCGTACGCAATTCCTTATGTAATTGTCCGGACTACTTGCAGAAAAGGTCTTGCGTTGTAATAGTAATCTGGATCGACATTCGCGTTCTAGGTGCGCGAGATCCGGATTGCCTGACGGACGATAGATTTTTCTATGCCGCGAGTATGTGAGCCAACCGCTCTGTCATATCTCAGAGTTGTTGACGAGTTATTTGCCCTAAGTGGAATGCCATTGCTTCGTACGACACCCGGCGACGCGACCGCAATATCATTCAGGTCTACTTAGACGTGGTTGCTAAGCATCCGGATCCGGCGCAATCTGGGCTCCGAATGATGATATGGGCGCACTGAACTCCGAACGCTTAACATCGATAAGGGCCCCGTACCTACAGGTTGCGCAGGGGAAATCTCGGAGTGAGTGATGTCCCAGAGCAAAGGTCCAGGCTCTCGAGGCCTCTCGAAACTTCAGCAAAGGCGCAACGCAGGATAACTATATAATTCGTGGTGACAATCTCGGAATAACGAGGCTGACTTTCTGGACTAAACACCTCGCGAAAAAACACAATTTTAGGCTCTGATCACCATTAAGTCCCCTTCGCAGGTTCGCTCTTCTTCAGTCCATTCTGGTGGATTGCAAGGGAACCGTAAGAGAATAGAAATAATCCAATCTAACAGTCTATAGCATTCCGATTTCCCCGATGACAGCCATTGGACTTTCATACATAGAACATAGATTTTTGCAACCATTCTTTGCGGCAAGCAACGGCGCTCGTTCTCACTAGTAGCCTTAAGGAGAAAGGAACGGACGAGTACATCGGAGATTCGGGTCGGGCGCAAAATTGACAACACCGAACGAACAAGGATCGAGATCGCGTCTAAGAGGGTGCGAAGGGTGGTTGGTATCGTCCCAGGGATTGAGTGCTTGTATATTCACACAGATTCATCTCTCCATCTATCACTACACTGCCTAGTAAAGTGTGACATCTCCCCACATCAGACGTGCGCAAGTGGTGGGCGGTAGGAGAGCCCCGTGGTGATCCAAGACGACCGGGACCGCCAGATAATCGCATCTACGAACATGACAAGAAACTTGGGTAGACATGCCTTACGAGTTATGTGAGAACATCCTTCTGCTACGCTTTTTACCAACGCCATCATCAGGAAGAACAGATAATGCTGTCTCGTGCATCGACGCAGGTGGGCAGACGTGCTGAGAGATCAGCTGACGTTTTCAAGGCCGCCATCGGTTCAATTTCCGTCTATCCAGAGGAATTGCCAATTGCAGGTTCCTGTCGAAATTAAGTAAGGTTCTCTCCGAACATGTAACGATCTCGTGATATAAGCTCCGACTCCGACTAAATCTTCGGGGATGTCGCCAGCCATACCCATCTAGGCGTACATATCGTCGAATTCTTCCTCATCGTCATCCACGGGAGGTAGAATAGGCTCCTTCTTCTTGAGGAGGTCCTTGCGATCAAGAGGGCATGTAGAGTTGAGCTTCAACCATGGACGGATGCAGTCAAGGTCAAACCTATGCTCCTTATGGCACGGGAGCTGGACAACCAGAGGGTATTCTGCGCGGGTCGCGAATCAGCCAACACGGTAAGAGGCATTAGCTGGACAATCAGCGCCTACCATCTTCCAGGAATGGGTTGACACAGATGGGGCATGTGTCGGTCTTCTTCAACGACTTGTTCGGCACCCGCTCCAGTTCGTCCAGGAAGCTGTTGGGCACTCCCTTCAGCTCACTTGGCGGGTCATCCGCGTTCTGCCGTAACACCTCAATCATGCTAGCCAATAGGTCGGGCTGTCCTTCGTGGTCATGCCCCTCATCGTCCGCACCTCGTCCGCGCATCATCTCGAAGGCATTCGCGAGCAGGCGAAACGCCGCCGTCATGTTCTCAGGTTGCGGAACAGCGTGCGCATTGTGGTGGGATTCCGGATCCGAAGTGTCCACGAGATCTAGCGTAGAGAAGAAGGTCGAGAGGTCAGGACGACGGGCGTGGCGTTCGGGCTCTTGCTTCGTCGAGATGTTGTGTTCAACTAATCCAAAACTGTCAGCTGAGTCGCGAAGATTTGAGGCAGGCTGTGCTGCAGCGACTTGCCTTCGTAGCCAGACATGGCTGCTTGCAAACGCAAATTCGTTCGAGCTTCGACAATGAGGTAGAATTGCAAATACCTAGTTACGATGGTCAACGACTATACGCATATACGCAGCTCGGCCGACGGCGGTCGCCTCTGTTTTAAACTCGACGCGTCGTCATTGGATGGCAGCCTGCTTCGGCTTTGGCCGGACAGCACCGCCACACATGTGGCGTCTTCCCGCATCACGTGCCGTCGATCACCCGAACGAGGCACTGCATGGTTCCGAGGTCTACGTCCTCTCTACGCACTGCATGCTTTAGCGGGTGCCCCAAGTAGGTATCAGCTACGATCCAGCAGCTGAATCGCTTCAGACAGCCATGCTAACGACGGTACAGTCGACGAGTTTGTTGACTGCTCTATGAATCGATGATCTTCCCGCGCCCACTTAGTCCAATACATGTGTGAGTACGCGTGGGGGAGCGTATACCTAGCCTGGGGTATCGCAGTAACAATTTCTGCCCAGTCAGGGGAAGAAATGTGGCGGGCTGTAATCGATCTCTACATACCTTCACTCAGCTTGGTTGGAGCACACGTAACTCCTTCTGGAGCATGGCATATTACCAACAGGCTCCGAGGGGAAAGTGAAGCTAGGAATCAAACATATGGGCGCCGGCCACGAAAGAGTATCCGCTGGTTAGTAGAGACAGTTCCGACGATGCCGACACCATCGGAACTTGCTTCACAATTCACCCGTGTGGATTCGACCAGGTATATTATCCTTGACTCACCGTGGAAAGTCGATGTGCCGGGTTCGCATTGACTCTGTATGGACTCCTCCGCGCACGGCGCGTCTTTGAGTCGTCACCGACAGACGTAACTGTCGCAAGGACATCCTACCTACTCCCGCGTAGACTAGCGAAAATCGAATGCCGACCTAGGCCCAACTTCCGAAGCCGACAAAAGTTCGGCCAAACTTGCGACGCCTTTGAGACCGTCGCGCTTTGTTGGGCACTGTTGGATTACAATGATGAGTCGTTGCATGTTGTGGCGCAGACAGCACCCGCTAGGAATCACCAGGCCCTTCACATACAACTTCGAGAGGATAGGAGAAGATTCCAACCGTCAGACCAGGAGCATGGCGCGCTTATTGAATCTCGGCTGTCAGGAGCTTTCGCCCTTTCAGTGGCTTGGAGACAGCAAAGAGGTGGTCGGATAATGCGCGCTTGTGGTTGGCCAGACTTAAACCCTTGGCTGTCATCGCCCCTGTGCTCAGCCACCTTCGAATCTCCGTGTCGCCTGTGCTGCCCGGTCGACAATCATCAGACATCCCTCAGGGAATGCCGACGACTGTTTCGAGACAGATCCATGGGGGCGCAGTCAAAGCGGCAAACAAGGCCCCGTACTTTGTGAGTGAACAAAAAGCCACTGCATTGTATGGCATAGGCTCTTTTAAGCCTTTCCTCTGACCCTCATTTCGCTCCTCCTGCAACGAAAGTAACCAAACTTTGTCGTCTTCATGTCACTACTCATGATGTCTTCTGAACCACCCGCTCCACCCAAGCGATTATTAAGTCCATCATGGGCTCTTGCATCCTTTCGCAAAAACTTATCGACGAGGCGGCCTTCAACATCATCGAAACCTGGTGGGCAGCTCACATCAACACCAACGACCAGGTCGAGCGATAGCGAGGGATCGCGCTCAATACGCTCCAGCCGGTCTTCTCGGTCGCGCGGTCGGGCATCTCTTAAAGACATGATGAATAGACTTAGATCCTCATCGACAGTCACCTTAGTTGACCAGCCCCAACTACAAGAGTCGGAATTCAAGCAAATCGAAGACTGGTTCCTGGGGTTTGATCGCTACAACAAACTTATTACCCTCCACGTCTCCCGGGCGAATGAGCAATCGTCCGAGTCATTTTCGAGGATCGCAAAAATTCTAAGCCAGAATTGCGGGGGGCGATTTATCCACGGACTCCCTGAAGCAGTCTTTGATTTCGCGCTCTTGTGGTGTCCAGCCGCTTCTCTAAAACGAAAGACAGATTCAACAGAACCAACATGGAGCTGGACAGGATGGGAAGGACAGGTCAATTTTCCCTTCGACCCTACTAACAGCCCAGATCTTTTGAGTCTGCCAAAAAGCGAGGGAGAATGGTTTCGATCCGAGATTCTCCATTATCATATTGGGCCACAGTCCACACCCTACACGGTCCGACGCGAAAAGAACAAGAAGCTCCGGATACACTACCCCCCATATTTCCACGCTCCTCGAGGGTATGACATTAGTGAAGACTCGAGCACTCTGAGATTCGCAGCCTTCACTATTCCAGCGGATGGCTTTACTGCCGAGCAACTTCACTACGATCAAAAAAAAATACCCTGCTCCCACCTAATCAACGAGAAAGATCAACAATGCGGCGTCATCATTGATTTCGAAGAAGCTATTTCGGCACCTTCGTCAACTGGCCCATTCGAATTCGTCCTCGTCTCCCGCAATCGCCGCGAAGAGCCTGCCACCAACACTCGCAGGCCAATCGTCCCCACCATCCACCCGCCCGGAACCCCGATTTGGGACGACAATCGCTTTGTCTGGGATCAGGAAATCGTAGACTTCGATGAAGAAGTGTTCCCAGCCGGACCCTGGAAAATGCTGAACGTTCTCCTCATTAAATGGGTCGGCGATTATGCTGAGCGCGTCGCCGTTGCTAGGATTCATGAAGATGCTTGGAACCAGTGCGGACCTCTCAAGAGGGAAATTGTGCTGCGATGAGTGTGGTGCAACGGCTGGTGGACAGTACCTGAACCTCCACCTATCGATTTCGTACAACCGGGATTTAGACAACCACAATCAGGAAAGTCTGTCAGGAAATAGCCCGTGGGTATGCGGGAGAGCACCATGGATATACAGTCCCGTGTCGCGACGAGGTACACTCCAGAATCGCAATCAAGATACCGGATATCAACCCACCAGGATAGGAGCAAGCAGATGGGAGATACAGGAAGGCATATCATCGAATGTGTCGCGTCGATGCGCACGCGATGACATGCGGCGTATCTGGCACTGAAACGGGGATTACCTCGCAGGCCGTGGGGAAGACCCATGTGGCAGAGTCATGCCCGGCATCGTTTCTTTTCTTCCATTTCCAATTATATCAACTTGTATTAGTATAGCTGTGTTATTATCACACATATTTTCAGTGTATTCATAAACCCCAGCTCAGCCTTGAATCGAAGGGCCATACTGCTGCCTTGTCAACTTAATACGCGTACAGTAATATTAAACGTAGTCTTACTCCAAGCCTCCCTCAGCCCTTCGAATTCAACACAGCTACTCCGTTCTCGCATCGCACGCACTATCCTTGCTCCACAGCTCTCAGCCGTACCGTATCTTTCGCACATGTCTCGCTCTTCAAAGCGAGCGCATAGCACTATCTCTCAGCCTTAGCTTGTGGCTGAAGCCGCGAACCTCGGTATCTACGCCAATCTACCTGCGTACGTTAACATATCTACAGTAGTCAGATTCCCATTCTGCTGACCGGCGCGGTCGGTGTTCAGGTCGTAAGGCCGTAAGTCAGAAATCAGGCATCAAGGCGTTCTGTTGCACGACCGACCGACCGACCGACCGACCGACCCAACGCTGACGCCCTGAACTCAGCCACCCGAGATGGGGCTCTCGGTAGTTGGTGGGTTTCTTTGCCGCGCGGCTGTATGGGGGAGGGAGGCTGATAGATGGGAGGCGTTTATGCGAGGATTGGATTTGGATGGGGTGGGGATTGGGCCGAAAGGGAATGGGGTTTGACTACGTATGATTGATGGGTTGTACATACTTCATAATATAGCAATTGGGGTTATAAATTTTCCTCTGTATACCTAGATATCCCTCGTAGAAAGGCGTAGGATTTAGTCGTGTTTAGTCGCGTTGCAAAAAGTCGGATATCTTCTATGCTAAAGCAACCCACTACTCATAATTATCGTCTAACAATCTAGCGCTCTCCTCATGGCGATGCGTTACACTTCGCCAAAACGGTTGACCTTGACTCCTCTCCCGCCATTCCTCAACCTTCCGCGCAGCTTTGAAGCCCCAGTGCCACGTCAGTCCAGCAATAAAGCCCACCGCATCATTCCTAAAAGCTAAAAGCGCAGCGACGGTCATGAGCATCACCATCCACCGCTCCTTCCTTTCTCTCTCATCCAACTCTTTCAACCTCTTTCCATCCCACGAGGAATCTCGGTCCAGGACACGCAAATCTCGCGCATCGGTGTTGACGCTTTCGCCGACTTTTGCAAGCTCGATACCTGCAGCCAACACAAGGATCCCGAGTAGAGATTTGGGGATCCCGGAAAAGACGCCAACGATTGGACCAGGTTTCCAGAGTGCGATGATGCCTAGAAAGAATTTGACGGAGCCGAGAAAGATGATGCTAGAGCCACTACGGGCGCCAAAGCGGTATTGGCCTGCGAGGCCGCCGGAGCCATGACAAGCGGGCATGGCACCAAACCAACATCCCAGGAGGTTGATCGCGGCCACCGAGATCCCAAGCTCAGTCACGGTTGGAGCAGCTGGATAGGGGGGCGAGGGTAGGAGGTCCGAGGCAAGTGCCGATGCCGCGATCACAGAGTTGAGGAGGGTGAGAGGAAGTTGGCCTAGAGAAGCCGTGGTGGTCGCTTTCCAGAAATCGTGTCCTGAAGGATGGAGGATCGGAATCGCCGGGTTAGAAGTCGGGTTAGACGTCTTGGTCATAGGAGAAAAGAGCGAGAGTACGATGCTGAACGTGAAGACTATCATGGCATAGGGAAGCTTGGGGTAGGGCAATGTAAAGAGGAGGAGCATGGCCGCTGCTATGGCCCAGATGAGGTTGTCACCCCACCATTCCCCGACCCAGCCTAGAGGGGCAAGGAGTGAGGATCCTGCGCTGAGACATAGAGACAGTCCAGCTCCGACTTGGATGCCCTTCACAACCGGCACAGGTGTAACGGTGCTAGCCCAACTAATCAACCCAGTCACGCTCATTATGCCCACTAAGCTTGCAACCACCAGCCCCGCGGCTGCATTCTCTTCAAGTGAAAACTTCCGTGCTATTGCGACCGCTGCAATAGCTTTCATCGGCTGTACGGGAAGCGGTATTCCGAAAACAGCGCCTGTGAGGATGTTCGCAGCGCCGGTGAAGAGGAGGGTCGCGGGCAGGGAAATCGAGCGCGTGAGAACCAGTGCTGTCATGAGTGGGAGAAGGGTTCCGAGGTCTCCGAGTGAGCCAGAGAGCTCTTGAAGAGGCCGGGTTCGCATGGTGTCAACATTGTGTCGGTGTACGCGCCTTAAGCGGGGAAAGGGATTTGTCGAGAACAACACCATAGCGCGCTGAACGTTGAAAAGATAGCGCAAAGGATAAAAGGGTAGTAGGAGCTCTAGAGATTATGGGAATGGAGGGCCATAGTATTGTAGGTATTTATGAATATGGTAAGTGAGTGGTGAGGTGCGCGTTTCCGGCGCCGGAGAAGCTTGCCAATCGATAGTTAAGCTTTTATTAGTCGCACGCGTCGACGTCACATGGGGGTCTCCTCCCACGTGGATGACCGCGGGATGCTGAATGAATGAGGGTGAATACGCGATTGATCAAACCAATATCGGGGTCGACCTCCTGCCTCAAAGTCCACCTTTCCGGAGAAATATGTCCGCTACCGATTTTGGCTGCCTTCAGCCTTGGCGGTGGCACAGCAGTTCAGATGAGCGCTACCTAATCCTGACTTCCCTTCGCGAGCATGTAGAAAGGCTCATTGTCTTTCCGTTGAATCGAACCACCGCTTTTCATCACCATCATGCACTCAAGGTTGGATTTTCTACGGAATGCTCTTTCGAAAGACAAAACATGTCGACGTTGTCGAAGAATCAACCTGAAAGCACTTCTCGAGTCGACCAGGGCCATAAACGAGCTACACCCTTATTGCTACACAATGCGTGACGCTGTAAAATTGGGGGATATCTGAAAGTTTCGGTCAAAGCTGGTAACAGGCTGTAAAATGTGTGCAATGCTCGAGTCAATCATTCCAACAGACAAGAACGGAGACATTTTTCTTCTCCCTGCCCAAAGCCTTCATCGCCAAGAACCTGGTATCCACATGCACGCCAAGCCATCCGGACCCTACGCTTACGCAACGCTGCTCTACATCGGTCAAATTGTCCAAGACTTTGATCGAAGATTGTATACTTTAGCTCACGAGGCACCGAATGCAGTGGGTGTCGATTGGAAGAAGGAGGACCAGGCAGGATTAGCCGTTAAACGTGTTCAAGTAACGTCAATCAATTTCGATGCCGTTCGCAGCTGGGTGTCTTTCTGCGATAAACGACGTTCTACCACATGCTTTCTAGAAGCCTCAGATCCAGAGACCCCACCTATTCGACTGATTGATTGCGCGAAGCTTTGTCGGATTGAGTACAGGGGAACACCACATATGGACTACCTTTGTCTAAGCTACGTCTGGGGGACGAAGCCCTAGAATGCGGTGTTGAAAGATGGAGTCCTACTGAGCGCACTGGCGGTTATACGAGATGCGATCAAGTTCGTCCTTGATCTAGGGCAGCGGTATCTATGGGTGGACTCGGTGAGCAGACCCTGCAAGAATGGCCATCGCTATTCAGGGTTGACAAAACCTAGATTTGTATAAACCAAAACGATGTTGAAGACAAGAAAGTACAAGTGGCGATGATGGGTTCGATTTACCGTGGCGCGTGGGCCACTATCGTTGCGCTCAGTTCGCCAGATCCAGAAACAGGATTGCCGAGAGTCTCCAGTGCCTTCGATGGCATTTGCCAGCAGTCATTTTCCATCGGGGATTACGAATTGCGCACCGTTATGAAGACTCTTCTACAGTGGATCAAAGAGTCGAAATGGGCGACTCGGGCTTGGACCTACCAGGAAGCAGTACTGTCAGCAAGATGTCTCTACCTCACGCCGGATCAGGTCTACTTCGAATGCAACGCGATGCAGTGCTGTGAAGCGCTTGACGAGACCAGATCACCATTCCACAACGACGTTTCGGTACATAACGGCAACGTGCGCTGCAGATGTGGCGATCCTGACCTGGCCACCTTCCATAGCACTGGCATCTTCAGAGATACCCTAAGTAGAGGCCTATCCACTGTGGCGAACAATCGTTTGGATAAGTACGAAGAAGTTATCAAAGCCTATACTAAGAGGGAGATGACCTACTCAAGTGATGCACTGAATGCTTGCGGTGCGGTCCTTGAGAGACTCGAGAAATGCGATCTCGGGCGAGGTTTTCATTGGGGCCTCCCAATAGATTGTTTACAACAATCTCTTCTTTGGACTCAGCCAAGCGGGTTGGGACGACCACGCGAGGGTTTCCCTTCCTGGTCTTGGGCTGGCTGGACTGGGAGTGTGTCTTCGGCGTGGCAAGGAAGGAGTTTCACCCGCGGCCCGCCCTGTCCTCTATTGCGAATATGGGGCTACATCTCAGAGGAACAGACGTTATTCTTAGATAAATTTTCTGATATTGAACGCACCTTTCCCAGGGAACGAGACCACATCGATACTGATGCAGTAAGAGATGTGCATAAGCGGGTCACCGAGATCTATAGGACTCTTATTTCCGGCCGATGGGATTATCCCCACTTCGATCTCAGCAGTTATACGAAGGATCAATGTGGAAAACTTCTTCTCCTAGAAGGAATTCTGTGCGATATACACTTTACCGACGTTCGACACCACTTACCTGAAGAATCCCGGGCACGAGCAAAGATCGAAGGCATAGAATGTATCATTCGGTACGACCGTGTTACTACGATTCAAAGAATTTCCTCCGGACGTCAACGCCTCCTTATGATTCATCGAGACGAAGATACGGATTTCTTCTTGAGCATAGACTGGCAGAATAACGATAGAAGCGACGGGATATCCCAAGGCAATCAGTATGTGGGTCGTCGAATGGGTTGGGTCGGGATACACGACTTTAGCAGAAGATGTCTCCGCGGGACAACGGTGGAATTGAAACCAGTTATGCTCATGTAAGACTACTTCGAGTGACATTTTACTCCTTTCCGCCTAGTACATTAACCTTCTTTTCCAGTATGGACACATTTATTAGAGTTTCTTAAGCTTAGTACTCTATACCTTACTTCTTAGCAAAGGGAAGAAGGTGTGTCTTCCCTAGAGGTGGCTAATCTTAGACGTATTAACATCCAAGCCCTAATGGCAGCAGTCCCAGAGATGTTGAAACTGGAGGCACTGTCAGCTGTCAGTGGTCCCGAAGTTCAGCAGAAGCCAGGGTTGGTCTCCCTCAATCTGTTCTCACAGACGTCTTCCTGTCAAAGTTCCCAACCCCTATTTCCGCGCTAGAGATGGCCCCTTGCGACGCTGCGACACAATTATGCGCGGCTAAATCTCAAGTACGATATAACGTTCCCCCCAACGTGGCGGAAAACCCCCTGTGCCGGAATGAATCTATGTTTAAGCATCGCAACTCTCTCCCCCCGCGATTCTATCAAGTTATAATTAATGTGTTATTATTCTTTAGACATTTCACCCTAGGCAATCAGTGCGCAGTTGTAAAAAAATGTAACGCTCTTGGTCATGCTGTTGATTCATCCTTTTAGTGCATCTAGAGCCACATTAGCTTTACACCCCTGCTGTACTATGACTATCTACAAAATGTTAAACTTTAGAGCATTAAACTAATAGTTCTATAACAAAAGATAATAGGTCTGAACTTTTAAGCCATTTAGCACTTAAAAGTATGCACTCTAGATTTATCCGCGCGAAGGGGCCTGCAGTGTGTCTTAACACAAGGATTTAGCACCCTTACGTAGTGTAGTATTATATTTTACGCTATGCCTAACTAACTTAAAGTGTAGCGCTCTTCTGGAAACATCTATGGAGGTTACGTGCTTGCTTAGTAGCCTGAGCGTTCCTTACTACTGGCTGTCTTTGTGCTAGCTGTCTCTTGTGCCTAACCCGATCACAATCGTAGCTATGGACCGAGCCAGCTAGGTACTAGCTTAAGGTCTCCCTCTGGATGTACATAGAACATGGGCTGCCCTATTAGAACGAGGTGATGTCCCTTTTACTACGGTCTATTATCGCGCACATGGACGTCCCTCCGTAGAGGAAAAAGTCTAAAGCTAGCAATACCTTAGCCTAGAGGAAGAAAAAGCTCTTGTTTTGTTTTTATTACTAATGTCTAATCTTAGGCAACCTGTCTGAATAAAGTTTCTCCCTTCGCTAGCCTTTAGTCTTGTATGCTAGTGGTCCACGACGAACAAACTAGCCCTCTAGGCAAGGACTAGGCTTAGGCCTTTGGGAAACGCTGTCCTAAACTTAAAGCAAGGAGAGTTAGGTTAATAGGCTAGAAACGTTACGAAAAGAATACATACGTTAAGATCACACACTAATTCAAGGTGATTAGAGGAGTAGTAAATGATCTAGATATTCCGCTAGAAAGTTGCTACAACATGGACGAGACAGGATTCATGTTAGGCATGCTTGGCTCCGTTTAAAGCCCTTGTAAGTAAGGACGACCTATGAGACTATAGACGCGCAGGTGTTAAGCAGACAATTATAACTGCTATTAGTTGGATCCCAGATCACGTATGACTGCCTACTAGGCAGTCATAGGCAGCCATGGCTATTGTCACGTATATAAGGACACCTAGTCACCTAGGTGTTACAATACAAGCCTGCTACCACATTCCAACTCCATTAAGTATGTTAGTACTAACAGTAGGTCGCTACTGTGGTGTAAGAGACTGGGCGTTTGGGTAATTTGACTCGAGGTGGTGTAGAGCTGGTGTCAGATTGGTAAGAGGCTCAGGCAACGGCGGTTAACGGGTGCATGGCCGTCTCAGCACCCAGCTGCAGCACCAAGGGCTTAGGCGACGGTGGTTGACGACAGTTGACGGCTACATGCCGTCATATTACGGCCGTTGGCGGCGTACACAGCCATCGCAGTCTCAGAGATAATTGGGTGGCTGGGAGCTGAGGAACGCAGTTAGCCAAAGGGGTCTTAGAGCAAAGGGGGCAACATCTAAGCCACCACCGGCTCGCGATCGAACAACAACTTTGGTAATCTTTTCTACAATATACTTTCTATACAAAACGTTTAATCAAGTCTATATACTAGCTCTCCCCCATTAGAGCTTGTTTCCTTCCGACTGCGGGTCGTACCTACATCTCCACCTCCATACCCAACGCTACTCACTCTTGTTATCTAGCTAGCTTGAACCTATAAAAGCAACTCGACTACGTAACTAACCCTAGATAGCATTATAGACACTTAGGAAATAGATTTAATGTAAGCAGCCAGAGCTCCGTCACATGACTACGGTCCTATGACTAATCTCGATCAACTACTACAAGAGCCTCTGATTTGTACACTACACATACACATGATGGACACATACATGAGCTACACACAATACACACGAGAACCCTCAATTCACCCATCATATCTTCTCTCTATCTCCAGTGACACCTGGCCCCCACCTGCTTACATTTAATAACTCTAAAATCAGCTTAGGGTAGCTTACGCACGTATTTAATACCCCAACTGAAGAACTAGCTAACAGCAAACTATGGGTACAAATCTGCGACAACTTGAGGACATACGAAACCTTAAAATATTAGAGTTCTGTTTTATAAACAACACTATGCTATGCTGTCTTCCTTCTTACACCTCTTATAAGCTCTAGCCCTATAACGTTAGAGTCTTTGCGCCTTTAAAGACAACCTTGAGATTCGACTAAGCTAAACGACTGTGTTAAGGAGGCTTAGACATAGTTAGCAAAGAGCATTTTACCTCTATATAAACCTGCAAGGGAAAGGGCGTTAACTGGGAGGAACATTACAGCTAGGTAGGCAGCAAGTAGATCGTTTCCGTTTACTCTAAAGAGAGTGCTCTAACGTACACTAAAGCCCCTTGCTAAACTTACTGTTCTAGAAGTTAATGTAGTAGGGTCTTGTCCACAAGACGAAGTACTACAAACGCCTATAACGCCTGCAACGTCTATAACAACAATAGATCTAACGTTGTTACATAATCTAATTAAGCAGGAAGCTTGTGTGCTTAATAAGCTAAGTAAACAGTGCTTACAAAGGCACGTACAGAAGCTCGCAAGTGCTGCTTAAATGTATTTGCTCAATAAACCCTCCTTTAGGATTAAAGTTAATTCTTGTTTAAGATAAACAACAAAGCCAAAGTTCGCCAATTAACCAGATTAGTGGTCCTAGGGAAGGTGAAAGTAATGAGCTATGAGGACCTCGAGGAGGCACGAGCGCAACGTGCTGCCAAAGAGAAAGCTACTACGGGCAAGGGAAAACGCGGTCGTAAGCGCAAGAGTCCTGCGCCAGAGGCAGAGCCGGAGGCCAAAGTGGTGCGGATGAGCGAAGTGCCGGAGCCGGCGAAGGCCCAATAGCGCCGTGGAGGGCCCAAGTGGCACGAATGTATTAGGAAGGTATTGTTAAAGGGGTGGTCTTATGCTGGGAATTAATCAGGTTATATAAGCAGAGAGTATAAGGCGTAATAAGACAGATGCCACTTTAAGATGTGCCTAGCGGTCATTAAAATTAGACTGGAATCGAGTATAACGTCCCTCCCTGCGTGTCGAGATACACTCCGCGCCAAGAAATATGAAGGGTACTTTGACTTTAAGCAGCTCAATGCGTGTGGGCACGATGAAGATTGCCATCACTCTACATGATAAGCTATAATAACATTGCTGAGGCACAAGCGTAGCGCGATGTGCAGGAAGCTACTAAGCGGAAAGGAAAGTGTGGTCCGAAGTGCTAAAAGCTCTGCGCCTGTGCTAGCAGAGGCTAAAAGGAAGCGGAAAAGTGAGATAGAAGTTGCTGAGCTTGAAATTGAAGCAATGGGATTGGGAAATTACTGCTCCGTTCTCAGTCTTTAATACTGCTCGCGACTAGCATCGGATTATATGACATCAACTAAAACAGTTCCCACTGCCGTGTCACCAGAACAGAGAGCTCTAGCATCCTTGAGACTACCCTAGCATGCTCAAGCACTTGCGCTTCCACTAGCTATACTGGCCTTCTCCTCAGTCGTCACAGCAGCTTCCTTCTTTCGTCGCCAGAGTAGCACAAATGCAAGTGTACCACAAATGGCGACGACACCAAGCGTCACCATTGCACCAATCACACCAGCCACCGCATTCGACATACCACCTTTGCTCTTCTCCGCTGCTGACGTTGGTGCTGTCGTGTACGGCGCACAAAAGTCCTCGGGGCTATTGCATGTCCGGCACCATTGCTCGGCATTCGTAATCGCTCGACTCTTCATCTGCGTGACAAACTCCGGCCAAGGAGTTGTGTTCTCCGAGCGCCCGAACAGTGGAAAGGTATCGAGCGAGCCGGTGGAGCCATTACGGAAGAGGAATCGCACGCTAAGTGCGTTAACGTCCGAGGGGAAGGCCGTGGTATTCTCGGGTGTGAAGAGCTCGAATGCCATAGTAGAGGCGTAGCCCGGAAGGCCGTAGAAGTTGGTGCTGACCGAGATCAGATTTGAGAGTCCAAAAAAAGCGAGGAAGCTATCGTAGCTACCGGCTAACAGCGAGAATTTAAGTTTGCCCTTCGTTGTGACGGTTTGATTTAGTTGGTTAAGGATAGCACCGGTCATGGTCTTGCCACCTATTGATCGGGCAGGTTGGCTGGTGTTGAAGTTGTATGCGAACTCGGCGCTGTCAGCGAGTGTGCGAAGTTGGAACAACTCTTCGGAAGTGATGTTTCTTGGAATGGAACTATTGTGGATATTCGCGACATTGATTAAATCAAAGATGTCAAAGGCCTTTGCATAGGTCATCTTCTGGGGCGTGTAGTCGTAAACACCCTTGAGAAATTCGGAGAATCCAGCGTAGAAGGCCTTGGTCGACTCTAGCTTGGCCTGGAATTCGGTGCTGTTTTCAAAGCTTTCGGATGCGTTCGTCAAGGCTGGACAGGCATCGTCACCCTTGAGCCAGATGGTGTCCGGAGAGTTGGCATCGGCTCCGTGCAGGAAGACGTATTGATATCCATTGAGAGGATTCTGAGTCGCCGTCCCATTATTGAGCGTTTGGGTGGCCAGTTGAGGACTGACGCTCCCCAAGGGCGGGTAGAATCCTTGAAGGAATGCAGTTGCAGTGTTAATGAGGACCGATTGGTCTGGTGCAGAGGCGTATATCTGAGAAGGAACATATTTGTCCCCTGAGATGTTAAAGATCCGCTGAGGCGAGGTTGAAGAGAGATAGCGACTACGGTAGCTACTTCCAACTTGGAAATTCTGCTCAAATCCAAGACTCGTCAAGCCATATCCGCTATAGTGCTTAGAAGTACCTATCGACCAGTTAGCTAAGTCTCATCTTAGCAAGTCAGGGATTTAACGCACGATCTCCATGGCGGGTAAAGACGAGGACGCCATGAACCGTCTCCGCAATAGATGGAGAAGCTATGCCACCGAGTAGCACAAGAAGCGATCCGCTGACAAGCATTATGTGTCTTAAGAGGACCAAATGGAAGTGCAAATCCATGGGGAAACCTGGATTCTTTATCTTCGAGAACGATCCGCTATCGGATCTTTCAATTTGCTTTTTCCTACCGACGTCGCTCAGTGCTTAGTCTCGGTGCCCGCGGAGAAGAAATATGACAGGGTAATAACCCGTGGATTTCCGGTTCACATACATCTCCGCAATCCGAGCTGTCGAGGAATAATCACGTTCGCCGCATAGGTTTAGCAGCACCATGACGTTGTTATTTTTTTTATTTTCCTTCGTCGCGCGTCTTATCAAACTAGCAAGCGGAATATTATCCTCCTCTATGGCAAAATCAAGTGACTTACCTGTAAGCATGGTGGTAAGGATGGAAGGAAGGCATATTCTGATGTGTGTAGGTGTACGAGAGTGAGGCTAAAATACATGTTGGATTCATTCAGTATTTCTCCTTGGACCATCTTACCAATTGGCACGGCCGGTCTTAGTCGCATCTTCATACTCCGAGCGTCGTCACAGTCATAAACCTTACAGCCACAAGCTTGGCTCACTAGATGACATATGTTAATTACACCATGATGATTACGTAGGAGGTGCGGGGACCTGCGTGGCGACCTTGCATGAATTCGCGCGCGATAGCAGGCACAAGGCTGATCATGACTTGCCAGCATCGGGATGAGGTTATAAGGCTCGGATAAGACCCTTTTACGAGAACCTGGAGTGGTAAGGGCATGGCGGTGGTGCTATGGAGAAGAAAGTCTGATAACGCTACAGAAGGAGGCTCTCTGCGAATCAAGGGCGAAGGCGACGATGCGAAAGTAATTTAGAAGTGGAGGGTACCCCAAATGTTCAAAATTAGCTATAGTACACGACTTATAAAGAAATACAGCAAAGCTCGATGTGCGCGCAGATTTATTGTGGCTTGAAGTCGAAATACCCGTCCAGGGAGGGGGGACATTATATCACGTTCAACATCATCAGACTACCCAAAAGCCGCTAAATTACACCCTCAGAACATTTATCCAGCGCCAACACAGACTATAAGGCCTTGGAAGAAGTCTAAATACTATTGATCCCGCTGATGTAGCCACGATTTCGAGACTAATTGAAGTTGGACAACGCCGTTGGGTGACCGCTACTTCGGCGCAATTGGCGTCACTAACAGTATTTAGGAGTTAGAGCCGGGTTTGTGTGGTGTGTGATGAAGATACACATTAACTAGATCGGGATGTTTTGCCTTGACTGTGCCGCACGCAAGGAGTCCCAGAATGGTTGCCTGAGCGTAAGCGAATGGCAGCGGCTATCAGAGGCTACGGTAGCCATATGAAAGCTCAGGCTGACATGAAACAACAAAACTTGGAGGTAAAGATCAGGCGTCAACGAGGACCATGGGTCGATATGAGTGGATGTGTCTTGTTTGCGTTGCCCCTGCATGTGGTGGAATTAGGGTGCCACAAAAGGCAGAGGCAAAAAGGACGAAATCTCTAACGTAGCCTTTCCAGCGGTTGGAAAAATTAGGACCTTGGTTTCTGCCTAGCAACGAATACTCTCACACTTCAAAACCTCAGGACAGAAAACCCCCCTAAATCCCCCAACCTATCTCTACCACCCCTTCCTCCCAACCCCCTCTTAAAATGTCCATCCTCCCCCTCTTCCTCCTCCTCGACCGGCCCACCTCCACCCAACGCGCCCACTTCTCCCTCTTCCACCCCTACACCTCCTCCAATTCCTCCCCCAGTTCCCTTGGCACCGTGATCCATGTCGTCGGCGCACCCATGCTCGGCTTCGCGTTGGAATTCAAGCGTTCCTACAGTCCCGCGGAAAATGGACTCCAAAACAACATGACCTTTATCGGAAAAATAAATACAGAGAATTTGCATATCTGGACCGGGGAACAGGGAATTGATGATGTTCCGCGAGGAAAGGTGGAGGATTTGGCAGCGGGGATACGGCCGCCGGGGGTTAGTGCGAATTTTTTTGCGCCGTTGAATGATGTATGTACACGTGTTTGCTGAGATTGGGGGGAGTGTGTGAGTTGTGGGAGGATTGCTGATGTCACAGGGTATCTAGACGACGAATCGCAGGTGTCAAGAGTGGACTATAGAGTTTGTGAGAAAGCTGGTTGAGGTGGGATATCTTGACAGTGAGGCTGTGGAACTCGTGCAGTCGAAAAGAGATCCGCCGAGTTTTGGAATTGGGTTGAGGCCGGTACCAGGTGGTCAGTAGTAGGGTGAGTCCTTAGGAATCGGAGGTTCAGCAATTGGCTCTATGTTGATCAGCTGCTCAATCTCTGGCTTCAGGGTTCGCTTCAAGAAAAAAGGTTCTCGGAAGCGGGATGCGGTGATTCATTGCGTCATCTGTGGATTAATGAGAATAGTGCATTGGGCTCGCGGAAGTGAGTATGCATGCAAGCTGCCCTGTACTAGCAGACTATACTATACTGTTTGAAAATGACTAGCATTCATACCTACCTAGGGATAGTAGGAGTTTCAGATTACGCTCTACCTACCAACCATTCTCGTAAACATTCACAACAGAAAACGGTGGCAACGCAGACATCTATGCCTCTAATCAGGGTTGCTAGCCTACATATATACTTGTGCGAACGATTTCCCAGAACTGTTCACCTGCTGAGGAACCTTGGCGACATGACACACGTAATGAGAACGAATAGTGCACCCGTTTCACCATCTTGTTTCCCATCCTCATCTCAGAAACCCTCCTCGATCTGTGTATACGTAAACAGAGGTCCTGACGCCTGAGGAAGAGACCATGCATCCACCTAAGCCAGTGTGACTCCTTCCGACAGTGAATGCTGCGCCGCCACAAATGACAGAAATTATACACGTTTCTTACCTTGCTCCCGAATTCGAAAGCACCATGCTCTTGTTCCGATGATTCTACATCCACGCCCCTAGTTCAGAAACATCGTATCCTCATGCGCATCTATCAGCTGCGTCCGACACATCGGACACGTATTTGACATGGGCCTTCCATTCGTCAACCACTCAACAATACACTTCATCCCAAATACATGTCCTCGACAGCCCTCCACATTCGCAATTTCGACCGGAAAATGGTCTTGGTCACTATGGCCCATGGTATCCCAACAGATGCAGCACATTTCGGGTACATCTTTCCGCGCCTCGGGCTGTGTCATAGCGACGGGCTCGAGGTGTCTCGTGGACCAGTTCAGCACGGCCCGGATATCGTGGCGAGAGACTCCATTGGAGCGGCTAGGGCGAGAAGGAGGGGGTCCACTGCCGAAGAGAGCGGTGAAGGGTTGCGTTGTTACTTGGGGAGTGTCTAGGGTGGCCATCGCTGCGTGGAAGCGCGCGGAGTCACTTCGTCGTATGGGTCGCGGTCTGTGTATCACACTCCCTAAGATACTGGTACCGGTTCGATTGAGCTCTCGAAGCGCTGCTGGGGTGATATCGTAGGCTCCTCGGATATGTGGGGCCTGTTGTACGGATGCATAGGAGTTAGGCGCGTCGTAGTTCACTACTAGAAATGAAGGAGTGGTGAGGTTTCTGCCTACTGGCGATGGCGATTGTATGCGGATGAGAGGAGTGTTTTCATTCGTCGTGTCTGGTAGATTTGGGCCCCGGGTGTCTTCTTGGGAACGATGGTTCACCGCCGATGGTCTTTCTGATTCTAGACTGCGTCGTAGGTGCCGCCCTTCACGCCCCTGAGATCGCCGAGGTAGACGCACAGGAAATACGTGATGCTGATGTCTAGTGTAGGTATCGATGAACCGACTCAACGCGTTGTTTCGAGATGCTGATCCTGAGTTTGGCGAGTTTTCGAGCCCTTGGAGACGACGGCGCAGCTCCGATACTCGTTCTATCTCCAGTGCGAGTCTGTAGTTTTGAGACTCCGTCGACAGACGCAGATGGCGTATGCGAGTGAGGGCTTCCTCGTACTGGGATGTAAATTCTGCGTTTGGCGACTGTGCCTCGCCGCCCTCAGTGTTGGACATGATCTGGCCGGCGTCAGTACGACAATCTCGAACCGGGGTTCCGGAGCCTTACCGATTAATTCTGAAAGTAAATGATTGGTAGTTAATGATTCTCGGTTACGTCAAACGAATGATTGTAAAGATGGGATATGCTGTGTTTGGTGGACGGGACATGTAAGGGCCCCCTTGCTGGAACAACTTCACTTCCCGTCCCCATTACCGTTTCCGTTTACTTCATCTTCCTTCCCTTGCAACATGCGGGATAGGCGCTCTTGAATGGGTGGCACGGTTTGATAAGAGCGGTCGTTTGATTCGCATGAAGGTAGCCAGTGTAACACCCAGACTTCTTTCCCTTGTGGAATATATGCGGGTGTCGGACGTTACTTCCTCGATAATGACTACTCACTCACTCACTCACTGGACTTAACTGGAAAACACTTACCACTGAGAAAGAGTTTGTGAATTATTTGGGGATGCAGAGCTTGTCTGGCAGCTACAACTTACAGCTACAAAATGCCAATGGTAGTGAATTAGCTATGCCCAGGTGCAAACGGCCGAGGTGTGACGGATGCAGATACCCGGTATGAGCATGCGTCTGACGCCATGCTGGGCATAGCTCGTCTGTCGTACTTGCAACATTTGCAGTGGAGTACAGAAAAACATGAGAGAAAGCAGAAACCAAGTCCGGGCATGCGAAAGCAAGCCGAGCCATATCAGAAAAGAAAAGGAGAGAAGGAGACAGGGTCCAGGTATGCAAAAAGGTCCGGGCCGACCCAGCAATGAAAATAAGTATCCCTGACTAAGGGTTCACATACACCTTATGCAGGAAGAAATAAACAGAGGAGTGAAAAGCACTGCCATAGAGTCCCGTATATGAGTGCAGAAACCCCCAACGCCAAGCGCCGCGACAAATTCCCAGTTCTCCATGTTGAAGATTGCCTGACGAGCGAATAACAAGATCCACTCCATCTGGCTTCTTCTGGAACAGACGAGCGAAAGCAAATTCGCAGAGTCCCTCCCACAAAGGAGAGAAGAGACTCCAGACGACGCGACGAGATCAAAGTCTACAGCTGAAGAGTATCTTGCTCAGGGACAACAAAGCCCCGGTTCTTGATGCGAAGTACCTTTCTTTCTAGCGAACAACAAGCTCCAGGCCATCGGGCTTCTTCTTCTTCTTCTCTCGTGGCATCCGCAATCCCAGGACCGCAGCTCTAAACTTCTTATTGAAGAACCCTTGCTTCTCCATGGCGCTCTTGGGCCCGGGCTTCTTGTTCTCCATGCGCATCTTCTTCTTGGGTTTGGTATCGCGACCGGGGTATTCCGGGATCGGGAATTGTCCTGGAGGCAAACGGGTGGGAGGAGGAGCTGTGGTGAGTTGGGGATTGGCAGCTACAGAAGGTGCTGGGACAGGAGCGGGAATGGGAGTGGCAGTTGGCACACGGTTCCTGTTGAGAGCAGGAGCGTGAGCGTGACGAGCCACAGCAGAGGGATGGTTACCAGAAGTGGGAGATGGAGTGATGAAAGGGTTTTGGTAACGGCTCTGGGGGTTGTTGGTCTCCATTCCTCTTCCGGGGAAGCGTGGAGCGGGAGCGGGAGCGTAAGTGGGGCTGCGGCTGATGTTGAGAGCGGGAGGAGGAGGAGTAGCGAAGTAGTTGTTGTTAGGAGTATGAAGGAAGGTGGTGAATGGGTTTTGATAGTGGCTCTGAGGGTTGTTGGTTTGCATTCTTGGTCCGGAAGCGAAGTCCGGGATCCTTGGGCCAAGAGGAACACGATTGACATCGTCGCCGTACTGGGCAGTGTTCTGGACATTTCCCTGACCGAGAGCATGAGGGCCTCGAACATTATGGGAAACATTATTGACACTGTGGTCCTGATAGGTGGTGGTGATCTGGACGGTTCCACGCTGGGCAAGATGAGAAGCCCTGAGACTGGGAGGAACAGAATTCGGGTTGTTGTACGTGCTTGCAGCGTTGTGGGCAGCGGTATACGCGTGCTCTATGCGGTTGCTTCGAAATCCGTTTAGATCTGGGTTCCGATGGTGGTATGGGCTACCGCTGCCGGTCGGAATAGGTCGGTAGGCGTACCGAACACCACGTGTGCTGGGTCCCCTATGGCCTCTAGCCCGGCCCCTTCCTTTTGTAGAGTAGTCTTGACGCGCCATAACGTTTTGTGTGTGAAAAATTGGTTGCCCCGGAGAAGCCGAAGCCGCAGAGAGCTATTGGGCGATTGTTGATTGTAGGATGGCGGGCGGCGGTGTTTATACACTGCTGCTAGCGGGACGAGGACGGCAGCCTTTGGGGATAGGGCCAATGACGGCGCGATAAAGTTGGCTAGAGCACGTGGTCGACTTGATGAGAAATTTACAGTGACTTGGAGAACAGTCTGAGAACAGTCTGGAGACTGGTGGGGCGTGACTAGACGACAGAGCTTTGGACTATCGAACGTGATCAAACAAGAAGAAAAAACAACGCGTCGTATGAGATTTTGCAGGCTTCCAGAATGCTGGTTGTGATAACAACACGTAGAGGGTGTGAATAACTGTTCAATTAAAGCAAGCATAGAGACATCGAATTTGTTGCCACTTGGCCACTCTTACGAAAAGGCAGGCTATCGTTAATGAAAGCTATGTTCATTCGGCTTACTCCCCCAATTCGAGCACCGAGGGTATGAGTGCAGCTATCATGTAAATTCGGCCTGGGTTTGGGGCGGCTCTCTGAGCCATGCCAATAGCTAAATGCAAAATGGGAAAGGGAATCCGACGTGCTATGCATGCCACGCATTTTCAAGCCGATAGAAAGGCGGAATAGTCTGAAGCAAATGCTTCAATCGCTAGCATCATCTGGCAGCTCCTCGATTCGACCGGAGCGATACGCTGCTTCGACGGGATTTTGCACGTTCATAACTCCCGTTGCTTTGAGCCTGAAATTATTATTAGCCCAAATTCAGTGTACGACAATATTATAGACAGGAACAAATACCGTTCGAACAGGACAAACAGCCTCTCCGCCTCCCTCTCCTTTTCCTCCTGACTCATAGGGGGACCTTCCACCTCTTCCTCCATGTCAAGTCGCTGTCCGGTGACTGGGTTCACCGGGACCGCGTTCTCGGTATCAGCGCCCGTGGCATGCGCTTCCATTGCATTTTCGGGCATCTGTATATTGTTGGAGAGGAGAAAGCCGGATGCGAAACCGTAGCCGACGTTGTGCACGAATTTAGCAGCATCCTTCCCAGAAAGTTCAAACATCATCGCCGAAATGGAGCCCCTCAAGCTGGGCGTCATGGCCGATGTTGACAGGCGTAGAAGACGAGCGGACAAGGTATCCGACTTTCCCAAAGGTCGGCTGCGTTCCTCGTCGGTGGGAAGAAGCAGCCATTCCATGTATTTCTTGACACCATCCGGTGCTATTTCGTAAACCCGGCGAATTAGTGTAAGCACGGGTGCCACGTTGTTATCTAGTTCAGCCTCTGTATATGCTACAATAGCATTATCAAGGATGTTAATCAGCTGCTCGGCGTTGCATTTGGCGTCGAACTTGGGGAACACAGCGTTCATGCCGAGGAACTTCAGCTGCTGCCCCTTGTTGTCTTCCAGATCCAAGTTGATGAGGGCGTTCACCAGATAGTTCACCGGGGCTTGCAATGGGGGGCTTGGGATTTTCCTGCGCGTGAGTATTTTGAATATGTGGGGTATCGACTTAGAGAAGTGCTCGCTGAGATCCGGGTAGAAGTGTGTGATGTTGAACACTAGCTTGAGCGTCTCCGAGAGAGCCATAAGCTCCATTGGATGTGCCTGGGTTTGGGACAGACGCCGAGCTGATTTGGAGTACTTCTTCGAGTGGCGAGCCAGCGCGAGGTTGATACTTTCGGCCAGCTGCTGCTCGTTCACGAGTTTCTCGTAGTCGAGCGTGGTATCGTAGGTCATGAGGAAGAGTATGCGCGAGAGGAGGAACTCGTCGTCGATGTTCTCACTCTGTATTTGTGTTAGACCACAACGAGTTCCAGCAATACAGCGGACACCTGCCTTCAGCTTCTCTGTCGCTTTAGGCGCATAGCCCAAGTCCACCAAGATTTGACGCGTGGGAGGGCGGAGCAATAAGGCGTTTGCTAGGCATCGCAGCGCTTCTTGCGAAGTTTGTGCATTCTCACTTTCAAAGGCGTACCGGGATAGTGTTCGGATGCCCTGGAATTTCGGCAGAGTCAATCATTCATCCTACATCCCTGATATCTGTACGTACGGCGTCGGTGAATATGGGGTCCGCATTCTCTGCTGCGCGTCCGTGGACCTTTAACTCCTCCAGCAGCTGCGTTCGTTCTAGGGCCTCGTAAGTGTATTGACCGAAATGCGATGCGCAGGCGCGTACGTTTTGGAGGAAGTTTATTCGCGTCGAGGTCGTCTTGGAGCTTGTTCAGAAGGGTCGTGACCTGCTCGAGCTTCGCTATATGCCGGTCAGCGCGCTGCTTTCCGGCGGCGAAGGAAATCCGGAGGATGATGACGAAAGACTTACCCTTTCCGCCACTCCCTTTGCTGGATAGTTGCGACAACATGGCGAATTCGAGGTTGAGAAAGGGAAAGCCGGCGTGGTGGTGTCCCGCAGCTCTGGCGATGCGCAGGTCGGCCTCGGTCAGATGCACCCCGCCATTTGCAATGGGTGCAAGGAATCATGGTCCGCGCAGCCCGTTGCAGGTCCACCGTCCTCAAGACCGATATCACGAAAACACCATGTCGTAAATGTCCAAACGCGAAGACTTCAAAGTGCATTCCATTGCTAAGGCTTAGCGGAGTGGTTGCAGGCAAAGAGTTCGTTCACGGCGCGCTTCTCGGACTGCAGCGGTCCCTGGGACGACCGCTTGACGGCATGTGGGCATGAAGAGGGCTTTTGTCAGGGCGCGCGTGCAACGAAGACTCGGGAAATGTGCCTGGGAACATGCCTGTGCCTGAGTATTTCCAGCCGACCAGAAAACGGGAGGGCGCCAGTCTGCGGGGACTGCGGGCGCATTCGACGAGATGGCATTCGAAATGTCCCGATGCGGAGCTCTTTAAGCGGCCCCGGGCGGCACGTGATGATTCGCGTCGGTGTCGCGCGCGCGGGACCGTGGACGTGTAGCCGAGACCTGTCATCCCAGCCATTTCACGCCGGCTCGATATGCACACGACAGGCCCCCCAACTCTCGCTCCATCACCATCTCCCGCAATGCGAGGCGTCTTTTCCTTCTCTGTTCTTTGCATCCAGTCATTGTTCATTGCATAGCCATGGTGTTTTCTACTTCCAAGTTCCAGACCTTTCGCCCTCCCACGCCCCCGAGAGAGCTCGACAAAGACGCGGCCGTCGACGTCGACGAAGTCCTGCAATTCTTGGACGACCCATTTGGCACCAAAACCCTCCTGGATCCCATCTCCGCCGCCTCCACATCCATATCAAAACCACTGCTCAACACCCCCGAACAGTCGCCGTCCTCGGACGCCGCCAACGCTTCAGACTCCAGCAGCAACAGGAAAAAGCGAGTCAACTTCGAGATCCCGACATGCACGACTCCGACAACCAGCCTTGCTGCCCGCGAGTGGACTCCGCTGCGTAGTTCTCCGCTGCGACCTTTACCTCAGACACGCGTCAACAGACCCCTCAAGTCCATCCTCAAGGCATTCGAGCCCTCCGCGACACCCCCTGTCAACGACCAAAGCACCACCGCCAGCCAATTCGAGTCATTCGCCGACATGTTGGAATCGATGGTCAGGATGTTGGCACAAGGCGCCAGGCCTTCGAAACTCGATGCATACATAACCCTCCACGGCACCATGCAGGCCTACGACAAGGTGCCCGACATCCAAGCGCTGGCAAGCAAGATGGGGCTTTTGGCCCAGTTCGTAAAGAGGGATATACAAGCGCCTGGAATCGGTGGAAGCGGCTTCGACTCGCCGTTGGTTCAGCAGGCGTGCAAATTCCTAATGGTTCTCCTTAGGATTCCCGATCTCAAGCCTGCCATGGATGACGAGTTTTGTTCGTTCGTCGTCGATCGGTGTATCCAGGTAGCTACCGATCCAATTGTGCCGAAATCCATCGTCAACCACCACCTGGCCATCCTCATGCAACAAAATTTCAGGCCACGGGTCATGACCGTGGCGCGTGTCGAAAAGATCACGGATGCTCTAGAGACCGTCGACGAGAGAGTCACCGGATATTCCGTCAAGGCATACCGCATTCGAGTGTATCGGAAGCTGATACAACAACGCCCAGAGCTCATGTCCAAGCATACAGAGAAATGGTTCAAGCATACTCTTCAGGCTTCTTTGACAAGCCAGAAAGACATCAACCAAAGTGCTCTCGAAACAGCCCTGTGCGCAGCAAAGACCTTTAGCACGGACACTCATGTCGCCAAAACCGTACTGTCGATGCTGAACCGTGTGAAGGAGGAGACGACAGTTGGAAAGGTCGTCACCCAGGAACTGAAAAAAATGCTCGAGTCAGAAGCAGCACCTCTGGTTCCCCAGATATGGGGCGTTTTGACTGCTTTGCTGCGGAAATCTGGCGACATCAATCAATTCATCGCGATTCAAGACTGGCTTAATCTGCTCCAGAATTTCTTCAATTCTAAGAATGAGCAGGTAAAAGTCAATGCCAATGTGGCCGTCAGCTTCTTGATATATGCGGTCAACCTCACACAGAACACATCCCAGGTCTGGTTGGATATCTTCCTCAACATACATCGGCAGCAGATCCAGCGTCGGAACCAGTGGAAGAGGTCTGAAGGTGAGGTTGTCACCGCTAGCTACCTCACGCTTCTCTACTACGGCTTGCGACCAACTGCACCCCATGAGCAGCTCGATCGATACTGGACCCAATTTGTCGCCGATTTCTGGAAGCCCTTGGTCCACTCCCACTCCCCCAAATATGCTTTGGTAGCATGTCGCATTGTGTCTGGCCTTTTGAACGGCTCCAGGAAACCGTGGAACGAAGAGAGGGTGCTGGAGATTAAGAGTCAGGGAATTGTACAACGGGGCGAGCTTCCTCTTCTGGATCCCAAGTGGGTACGAAAGAGCTTAGCATCAATTCTGAAGTTTGTGGAGACGCTTCTGGATGCAGCTCCTTGGTGGCTCGAAGCTGGTGAAGATGAACCGGCCAAGACCATGTGGCTTGCACTCCTGGGATCACTGGTGGAGGCGAGCAGCAAAGAGGTCATGGCATCAACGGAAACCAAAGACGCGTTGGCACACATTGTCAACATGCTCCGTCGGATTTGGGATCGACACACCTCGGAACTTGCCATCGCTCAGCAGAAAGAAGACAGCTGGGCCAACAAATTCTGCTTCCTGCTTGAGACAGTCCTCCAAAGCTTCGGGCCCCTCCAATTCGCGGATAAATGCCTTTCAAGGAACGAAGAGAATGATATTGAGCTCGCTGCAACTCCATCGAACCGATCTCGCCAACACGGACCTCGGATTTCACCACTTTTGTATTTCGTAGATCTACTGATCAACCGCTCCGAGGGTAAAATATCCGATGAAGTTCGGCTTCGAATTGTGCAGCTTGTTCTGGACCCATGTCTCCGTGCTCGAAAGACCAGGCTTGCCAAACTCGAGTTACTCAGGGACTGCTCGACCGCGGTGAGTTCTTCGTCAAACAATTCTGTCACAGCTAGTTTCTGGGCCCGACTTGCATCCGCAACCAAGGATTGCATCGAAGAAGGATCGTCCGACGTGAACGAGCAAAAGTCTCGACAGCTTGGGAAAGAATATGAATTGGTTGTTGACATTTTGGCGATGGGGTCAGGTCATCTTCTCACCGCCCCTGCTGGGTGTCAACTCTTAAACAGTTTTGTAAGCGCGGTTCGGCTGGAAGCCGGTGAGGGTGCAGTGGTTTTGGCCGTGATCGAGAAAGTCTCCGATCAGGTCCTGAGGTATTTGGGCGAATCAGACGGCAGCGCATGTGTGCCTTTGGCCACAATCCTCCTTCGAAATTCACCGATGAGCATTGCCCGTCGAAACCTCGAGCAAGCGCGGCAATCTCTCTGGCCGTCTTCTCAAGCACCCGCCCGGAGTCATGAGTTCAATCCTTACAACCACTTTTACGCCGCCATTGCAGCCATCGGATCCACTTCATATCGCGATTTCCAGGTCAGGAGTTCGGAAACCCTTCGAGATTTCTTTCCGGCTCTTGCGCACTCTATTCGTGGTTGCTCGCTGTCCTATCTTGCTGTATATCTTCGTAGCATCCAGAGAGGGATTGCTCCGTGGATTGAAGATTCAGACAGAAAGCTTCAAGACAGAGATCAGAATGTGAAGCTTCTGTATCCCGAGGTATGTCATGCAACATATCTACATATGATTTCTTTAACATAAACTAGGTACTGAAATTATGGCAAGATGTGAGTGGCGCCCTGCAGAGATTGCCTCGCAAGGACAATTCGATTCTTGTCGTTTTGGAACCCATTATCACTGCTGGATTTTCAAGTCGGCGACGCGGAATTGTGAATGCTTCCATTAGTGCTTGGAACACTACCTTCGGCAAGGAGGAGGCTCTGCGATATCCTGTCCGATTGGAGCACGCCTTACAACGGCTGCGTGGGACTGTTGAACTGTGTTTACCATCTCTGGCTCCTAATGCTGATGGAGAGAACGACTCGGTGAGTTCACATCTCTTCTCAAAGCATTCGAGCTAACATCAGCCAGGACGACAATCTCTCTTTCTACGAATCTGATTCTCCAGCAATCGACACGGGAAATGGGTTCGGAAGCCCTCGAGTGAGAAGCTCGCCATTCCGAATGGTCAAAAACAGTCGCTCATCGCGCTCGCCTGCCGCTCCCATCTCCGCGAACCGCAGAATACCATCTCGCCAGACCCCGAAAATTCGTCTTCGACACGAGGATTCTCAGATCAAATTCGAGCCCATCGTATCATCGCCGAGCAACCCTCTTGACCAGAAGTCTCAAATTTTGACAGAACGACAAAAGGAGATGATTGAACGACAACGGGGTACGGCACATCTCTTCTCAGATGTTGGTGCTAGAACTGAAGGCCAACCCCGAAACAACCATCTGAGACCTTCCGACGTGGAGTTCAATTCGGACCCAGTGAGCGCCGACGAATTGCCAAACGAGAATTCTCGGACGCCTCTGCAGACAATCACCGCGATGTGTCCAATGGACGTGTTTCTCGGGTCCTCGCCAACGCCGCAAGCTCGGAATCGCAACCAACAGGTCTTGCGAGATGATGTGGATGTAGCTTCTCCCAAAGCTACCCCAGCCGTGCAATTGACAAACGATGACGAACAGCTTGGTTCATCTCCCCCACGTTTCGAGGCACCTTTGAGTGCTCCTACCCCGACGAGCAAGGATAAGAGTGACGATGTTGTCCGTGACAGCTTCGACTACCGGCAGCGTGAGGATATTGATGATGGCCAGTCACTCACCAGCGTTGAAGAAGACAGGATGGACGAGGTGTTCTTAACCGTGGTCAGCACTCCATCGCAGCTCGATGAGGCTGAAAGCTCAGAAGACGAATCGCCGATAGACACCGATTCATCCAATGTGGCAAGCTCTACTGTTGATTTGCAAATAACTGCTCAGCTCAATGCGGAACTCAACGCTCAAGCCGAAACCAACCCCGTCGACGACCCGGTCCCTGAATCTGTCACCTTGCCAGAATCGAACAGCGAATACGTCGATGCATCCTCCCAGAAGTTGCACTCCATCGTCACCAACAATGAGGATATGATGGACCAATGTTCACCAGCAAGTGAAGAAGCGCCCAATATGGCGAACAAAGCTGCCGAAGCCACCGAGGTTGAGGATACTCAGATCATACCAGGAGATCAACCCGGGGACGAAGGCACTGACGCCAGCACTACCGAGTCCAGCCGCGTAGGGGATTCGTTCTTGAGTGTGGCAGCCCTTAGCCCACAGGTACAAAATTTGCGCAAATCTTCCCGTCTCTCCGTCACCTCAAGTCCGGGTCGGTATAGCAAAGGCAAGAAGCGGAAAAGCGAAACTGCCGATTCCAACAGCACGTCGAAGAAGAACAAGACTGCTGAGACTGCTGAACCGCAAATGCCCCAGGACTCTCCTCAAATTGATCGCTCACTCATCCAGGTTGCTCAGGAGCAACTTCCTCAGCCGGGACCTACTGAAGAGAAAGCCAAACCAGCCGCAACTGTTCTGCGACCGCGGGATCCCGAAACAAACTCTGGTGATGAAATCCTGGATTGTATTGTCGTGGCTGTCCAGCCCAAGAGCACCCCGAGAATCAAGAGCGAGCCGACCCTATCGCCAGCTAAGAACAAGATTGCCAGCAAGAGCAAGCCAACTCCCTCGAAGAAGAGAGGGAGACGTAGCACGCAAGAATCGCCAGATACCCAAGTAGTTGTTCCTGAGACCACCGGCCGTAAACAGCCAGACCGTCGTTCTACCTCCCTTCTCAGCCAGATGGAGCTGCAGTCTGAAGAGGTTCTCGTCGAGGATACACCGGCGCCCAAGAGGGCACGAAGGAGGGCAAGTCAAGACGTCGGCGCAGCCGATGCTGCCGTCCCACAAGACCCGAATTCTCAGGTTAAGCGCCTCAGCCATATTCAGGTCACACCCAAACGTACTCCTTCGTTGACATCGTCGTCGGCACCTCGTTCGTCTACAGCCAAGGCAGTTGACGAGAAAGGCCGTGCTATTGGCGAAGCACCGACCCCATCCACCCGTATGCCTGTATCCGAGGGCGAGCAGAAAGCGAATGTGGCACGACAGAGTGGCACGGCAGTCCCTCCACCAGCGGAGCAAAGCCAGCCACAACATGCTTCTGATACTGCGGCAACACCAAACCGATCGTTCGCTGAGCGGGTCATCCTCACGCCACGAAGCGTGCTGGGACGACTCAGGAAGATACTTTCGGACTGCTCGCAGTTGGTGCTGGGGCGAGCAGAAGAGAGGGAGTTTGATGACGTTCTGTTCGACCTGAGGAAGACTGTCCATGCGGCCGGGAGGCGAGAAGAAGAGCCCCAGTAGGTGGCTGCGTCTGCATGTGCTCCTGTAGATGGTCGAGAGCGTGTATACGAGCCCGGCGTGATGGGTTCTGATTTGGGTTAGTGTTTGGTTACGGAGAGCAGTGTCTCGATATCCTCATGTGAAGATTAGTTGTTTCCCTGTTTGCATGCATGGCACCATGCTGTGCAGGAGCGCATTTGCTCGGCATATGGAAATGTTCATCCTCATGAATGAGACCACTGTAATACATTGGTTTGCCGTGACAAGTACCTCACTAAGCGGCGCCCAACGCAGAGCTTGATATTGACCGTTTCTGCACAGGGCAGCATCCAATCGCCTTTGTCTGGCAGGTTAGGCGACTTCACCTGAAACACTAGTGCTTCGGAACGAGTTTGGCTTGGGACGTCGGCGTGCATGGCGGGGCGTTGAGCAACCCCTCCACTGCTCTTCTGTTCACCACCGGCACCTCGGGCACCTCGAGACCCTTCATCTGCGCTGCTTGATTGCTTGCATACCACTACTGTGGCCTTTATTTGTCCATTGTACCCCAACATACCACCTCTGCTTTCCCTTTGAGCGGCATTGGCTCCCGCCTCGCTCCTGGTCTATCGAACCTGCTTTGTGTTGGCACTTGACTAGCTCACCTGTGCGCCCCGCCTTCCACAGCAGCTGGCCTCTCCTCCTCCACCACAGATCCAAATACTTCACGACCACGACAAGGAAAGCTTCTTCACAATGGCTAATCGCGCGAACCGCCCGTCCGCGCTGAACGCGCCGTCGGCCGCTGCCCCTGAAGCTCAAGTCGACATCTCCGGAACAGGGGCCAGCTCCAAAGTCACGGCCACGCTACCGTCCGGTGAGAGCGTCGAGGTCCTTCTGTACGGAGCCACGGTGACGAGCTGGAAGAGCAGCGGAGGCAAGACCGAGAACCTCTGGCTGAGCGAGAAGGCCGCGCTGGACGGCAGCAAGGCAGTGCGAGGAGGCATCCCCGTCGTCTTCCCCGTCTTCGGCCCGCCCCCCAAATCCGGCCATGCGACGTCGAGCCTTCCGCAGCACGGCTTCGCGCGGACATCACGCTGGGAGTTCCTGGGCAAGTCGACGTCTGAGGATGCCGTGGATGCGTCCGGGAGCTCTGTGAAGCTCGATTTCGGCCTGTATAGCTCTGGCTTGTCGGAGGAGGCGCGCACAGCTTGGCCGCTGGACTTTGGACTCGTGTATAGCGTGACGCTGTCCAAGGATAGCCTGTCGACGGTCATGAGCGTTCGCAATGAGGGCGAGACGAGCTTCGAGTTCCAAATGCTGCTGCACACGTATCTGAAGATCAAGGTAAGCGTTCCCGCGACCCCGGCACGCGCGCCAGAGCACTCGCTGACACGTCTGCTTTCAGGACATCTCCAAGGTCTCAATAACCGGTCTCCTGGGTGTCGAGTATGTCGACAAGGTCCTCAACGCCTCCACGCACAAGCAGTCGGACGCAGCCGTCACCATCACCGGCGAGGTCGACCGCGTCTACTCCTCCATCCCGCAGGACACGACTTCGGTTCTCGAAGACGGAAAGCCGCGCTTCGATGTTGTGCGAGACAATCTGTCCGACACGGTCGTCTGGAACCCGTGGACGGAGAAGGCCAAGGCCATGGGTGACTTCTCACCAGATACGGGCTTCAAGGAAATGGTGTGCGTCGAGGTGGGCTCGGTCAATGGATGGCAAAAGCTGGACAAGGGAGAGGTATTCGAGGGAGGACAGACGATCAAAAGCTTGCTTTGAGGGTGCTGGAGATGCTTGTGGTGATCGCTCGGGAAGTGGGCTCGGGTGATATCTTGCGGATAGACTAGTCTTGGGCGCTGGGAGCGAAAGCCATGGCGGTGCGAGCTTGGAAGTATGGCGGGTAGGACAGTGTGGTATGGGCAGCATCGGTGGATACAATGAAGCACAATGAAAAGCGAGTCCGTCTCTGTTAATTCTTATTGACCGTGATGCATTCCAAGTGGCGGCTGTGCGACGTGAACATATGGCCCGTGCCTATCCAGGATCTTCCAAGTTCCAAGGTGGATGGCCGGGCGGTCGCGCTCAAGGGTAAATAGTCGACAGAGGAAGCATTCCCCTGCAGTCACTACCACCGGACCCATAGCACCGTGCCGCGCGACAACAACAAACACGGCCATGCCCAGCGACTCCCGCGACCATAAAATGCTGACATCCCTTTCCAGATTGCGCCGCCCCCGAGCAGTCCCCCCCACCGCTTCCCCGCAGGCCTCTTGAGGCGCCACCATGGAAGATCGCGAACACCAGCGCAGCATGTCGCTGGTGCCATATGTCCCCGCTGAATCGCGGGAGGTGGTACTCCGCCATGGCTCCGCCGTGGTTGTATACGACCAACACTCGAAGCAGCTCTCCCTCCGCGATGCCTCCCACTTTGATGAAATGGAGGCCACCGCCTGTCCATACTGCCACAGATCGTTCCGCGAGCCAGACCCACACGAAGCAGACGAGGGCGACGAGCATGAGCACTCGGGGCTCCCATCTGCTGATCCGGGCTTTGTCGACCCAGCGTACTTCCAGATGCTGCGCAGAAGCCAGCCTGGCTCCGCAGACACTTCGCGACCGCCGTCGCCACATAAACAACTCGCCCCGGCGCCCATGCGTGGCGAGCCCAGTGCATCAGGCGCATTTCGCGGTCCGCCAGGCGCAGAGTTCGTCGGCAGCACGCCCGCGCCGCAACGCCACCATGGCATTTCCTCGAGGGCGTTTAGTCCAAATTACTTCAAGACCTTCTTTGTCGAGGAGCGTGAATTAGGAAGAGGAGGCAAGGGCGTTGTGCTCCTTGTGCGACACGTCCTGGACAAAGTCCCGCTGGGCGAGTTCGCGTGTAAACGGGTGCCTGTGGGAAACGATCACGAGTGGCTGGAAAAGGTCTTGATAGAGGTGCAGTTACTCCAGAATCTGTCCCATCAGAATTTGGTATCGTATCGGCACGTCTGGCTGGAGGACTACCAAATCAACACGTTCGGACCCAGCGTGCCGTGTGCCTTCATCCTGCAGCAATACTGCAATGCAGGGGATTTGCACCATTATATCTTAGATTCTGCCAAATCGACCGTTACCACCGAGCAGCTTAAAGAGCGCATACGCCGGCGCTCTAAGGGCCAGTTAGATGAACCAACAGACCTACATGGTCCGCGCCGATTACACTTCGAACAGATCCTATCATTCTTCCAGGATATTACATCGGGCTTGAACCACCTCCATGCCAACGGCTATATTCACCGAGATCTCAAGCCGAGCAACTGCTTGCTTCACCGTACCGGATCCCAGCTAAAGGTGTTGGTTAGCGACTTTGGTGAGGTGCAGGTTGCGAATACCACCCGGAAGTCTACAGGGGCCACGGGAACCATATCATACTGTGCACCGGAGGTGCTTAAACACGAACGACCGGGGGGCCCACTTGGAAACTTTACAACCAAGTCGGACATATTCTCGCTGGGAATGATAGTCTACTTTATGTGCTTCGGCCGGCTTCCATATAGGAATGCAGACGGAATTGACGAGGACAAGGAGGACCTTGATCAGCTGCGAGAGGAGATTTCCACCTGGGCTGGATTCGACGACAAGCGGCGGGTACGGAGCGACTTGCCAGAAAAGCTCTATGGGTCTCTTAAACACCTCCTTGCACTCAACCCCAACGACCGTCCCACCACAACCGAGATCCTGAATGCCTTCAAGTCCCCCTCCGTTCTCGACGACTTCAACGGCTTCACTGGCTTCGCCGGCCCCAACAGTCTCGATGACCGCGGAACCCCCAGAATCTCTCGAGCAGACACCCCAAGCCCAGCGCCAGGCCAACGCCACCGAAAACGAAGCTCCGCAGCCCACGCTCGACCCGGTCGTTCCAAACTCTCAAACGCAACGAACCGCTCACCCAGTCCCCCATCTGAGCAACCCTCCCTACCACGAAGTCCAACCCCACCCCACGGCTCCGTGATCCTCCGCCCCCGTAAAGTCGACCTCCCTCCACCGCGTGACCCACACTCGCACCCACACAACTCACACTCTCCAGCCCGCTCCCCGCGTCTCATGCTCCCACCTCCAACACCCATCCCCCGCTACCAGGAAATCTTCCACAGTACCCTGCATAATCCGACCTTTATCAGTACATCGAAAATCGCACTGTTTATAGTAAAAGTATTTTCTCTATTCAGTCCGTGTCAGCCGTTTGCGGCGGATCCGTGGGTCGCGTATCCGTTGTTGTGTCTTGCGGCGCTGGACTTTTTGTTTGTGGGGTTCACGGTGCATGGACGACATTTTGGGTTGGGGGGACTGGGGGGTTCGGTTGTGTTGTTCACGGCGCATGTAGCGGTCGTGGGGACTATGGTGAGGTGGGATAGGTTGTGTTTGAGGAGGGTGGGTGTGGTGGGTTGGGAGGGCATGTGAGTGTGTGAACACTCACAGTGTGGTGGGATATGAGATGAGGGGATGAGGGGATGAGGGGATGAGGGGATGAGGGGATGAGAGGATTGTTTACTATCTGCTATGAAGCGCAGAAAACAGGTCGAACTGTTAATACAAGAATATACTGCGTGTAGTATAGTGTCTGGCGACCATGTTGGCGATCTCAAACTTTTTACGTGGAGAGCGTCCCGCACCTTACCCCTCCTCTCCCCGCCCCTCATTGGTGTTCCTGGCGAACAGTGGAGCTGAATCCACAACCACAGCTGACAACAACCCAACGACGCCACCAAGGGTCCAGGAGGTGCCGGCCAAGCACTCGGAGGAGCTGAGAGCTGCAGGTGGGTCAAAAGCAACGCAACATGCATGACCTTCCCGCCCGAGGTATAAGTAGGTCGGCTGCCAACACTCGGAAGGCTGAAGATTCGATGTACTGTTGATTGACGACGCTTTCGCTGCCGCACAATCCAAACCTGGTAGAAGAATCGGCTGTACGGAACGTTATCTTCTTGGAAAAATTGGAATTTGGAAAGAGTTATTTCTGGGACAAGGACCGTTGGGCTTAGGTGTGGATATCTGGGCAGCTTCCTTCGTATTATCGTCCTATTTACCATCACCTGAGCTTCGTTCGTCTGTCTACTACCCTTGCACTTCGTCGAGTTTCGTCGAAACCGTCCACATCTCTTCTCAAATTTTAGGACAAGGAAGCCAGAAAAGGGAAACAAATCCCAAGTCCGAAGACTCATTCATCCACCCAATCCGTCCCATATCCACCTCAGCCGCCAACATGCCTTCCAAAGGCATAAAATGCTTCACCTACATCTCGGTCCCGGGCATTGAGATCCAATACTCAGTCCCCAAGTCCTCCATCACCAAACGCCATGCCGACCAATTCCACACCGACCACCTCGAAGTCGACACCAAGAACCTCGGGACCTTTAAATTCTCCGGCCGCTTCACATTCAAAGTGCTCCGCGACGGCCGACAGCTCGTCGAGCAATGGACCGATGTCAACGCTCTGACAGGCGCGCTCGAAAACGGGACCATGAACAACATGGACCAGACCCCTAGCATCTTCACCGAGGACCTGATTGTCAGCTACGGCTTCTACGATGCCGGGCCCGGCGTCGCCGGACTGCCAAAACAACATCTCTGCTATGTCACCGTGACGCGCAACAACGAGCACTGGATGCGAGACCTTCCCTCCGACAAACCCTTCTCCCGTATCGTGCTCCCCTCCTCTCACGACATCGGCATGAACAGTCTCCAGACCGCCCAAGCACTCCTCAAAAACGCCGGCACAGGCGTCATCAAAGAAGTCCTGGGCGGCTCTCTCCCCGGCGCGCTCTCCGTCCTAAACAAAGTCTCCGACAGCGCGATAAACCACATCGCGCCCAACATCATCCGCGCACTCGCCATAACGCAAAAGGACTCCCTGTCCACGATCCTCGCGCTCGGGGCCCGGTATTTCGAGTTCCGGCCCGCGAAATGCCATCGTCAGATGCAGCGCGTCAGTCCGCTGGAGGACACGATTTACTTCCAGCACGGCGCGATTCCGGGGATGTTGTATAAAGCGTTTCTACACGACATTGTTGAATTTCTGGCCTCGCACGGCGAGGAGATTGTTGTGGTGCAGAATAGATGGGATGGTGTGCCTGCGGACTGTCCGCGGGCGACCGACGACGAACTGAGGGATATCTTGAACGACGTACTCCGGGACCGAGATATTGTGGTGGGGAATCTGGATGATGCGATGCATAAGAGTATCCAAGACCTCCGTAACGAACGTAAACGCCTCATTATTACCCGCGACGTGAACCAAGTCTCCAACTACGACGACCTCGCCAACGCGACACTCGACGGATCCTCCATGGTCACGAAACTGCAAGATATGGCAAGGGACCCGCCGCGCGGCCATCCGATTGTATTGCTGCAGTGTCAGGCTACGGCGACGAATATCAGAGATGTGATCGTGGCGAGTGTGCTAGATAGCGATGTCAGTACGAGTCCGCTGTTGGCGACGAAGCCGTTGTGCGATGCGAAGATTTTGCCGTTGGTGAGGGGCGAGGTGGGACAAGCGCTGGGAAGGGAGGATGGGTTGGTGGTTGTGCTGAATGATTTCTTTGATGGGGCGACGGCGGATGTGGCGATTGGGTTGTGTAGGCAGAGGTTGGGGTAGGTCAGGGGTAAAGGGATGGGGTATGTTGGATAGGATGGGACAAATGTAGATGTGTAGGTCCTATGGTTCGGATAGCCTTGGATAGCCTGGATTATATTGGGTGATGTAGGAAGAGAGATCTGGTCAACGTCGACATCTGGTTCAATCTTGATATGTAGATATAATGAATTTCATTGACTGTATGTGCATGCTGCAAGAACATGGCAATGTCTCTCACACTAAGACAAGAATCATTTCTACATCATTTCCAGGTGCATCTGATAACGAGGGCGAGCTTTTGCTCAGTAATTGGAGCGGTGTAGAGGCTATGTATACCGGTGTGAGTTGGTTTGGACAAAAGAAGATCGTCTCGGCTGGAATTTGGCAAGGGGTTGCACATGGTCCATTACAAGACTTGGTTTTCACAAGGCATGCATGCCAGGTCGATGCAAACAAGTGAAACCAAGTGAGGAAAGATCAACGCTGTCCTATTCATTTGTGAATTGAACTACACATACATACATACGTCCGGTCTTCAGGTCCATCTTCCTGCTAGCTATGTCATTCCACCAAATCCTGCATTCTATCCACCACCCCAACAGCCCTACCACTCCAGCCCTAGTAAGCCTTAGACCAGCGATTCCCACTTCTTGACAGCGACGCCAACTCAAACCTAGAACCCGAAAGAGTCCAAGATGAGTCGAGGCATCAAGCCCAAAGAAAAGTAAGATTCAAGCCGATCCACGAGTTCCTCAGTATGAAGCGTCGAGCTGTTGAGAAAGTGAACAGAAGCAGCAAACAAAGAGGCAAGACAAAGCCGATAGAAAAGAGACGAAGAGAATCCAAGACGCAGCAGCAAGAACTCCCAGAATGCAGAATGTCCAAGCCGTAATAATGGCAAGGACTTGAAAATATCCAATGCCCGCCATAGCAATGCAATTGTGGACGCAAACGCCATACCTGCCCCATTTCCCCTCCAACTCCCATTAGAGCATCCAATTTTTGGTCGTGATAGAAGCAAAAGCTTGCCACAACTCTTGACAACATGAAGCACAGAGCTCACACCAGACCAGGTCTAATAACTCCTGCTTGCACCCACACCCAGCTTCCCGAGATTGAAGCTATGGGACGCCGTCTCCTCGAAACCCTCCCACGGTAGCTCTTCCTCGCCACTGCTCAGCACATGACTGTGCTCGCTCTCGTTATCGCTCTCAATATAGCTCTGGATGGTGACCTTCTTCTCCTTGCCCTTTTGTCCCGCCGTGACCGGTGCCTGCTCTTCTTCGACCCGGATCTCTCGTGTGAGCTCCTCGAGCTCCTGTTCGGTGATCTCGTGGTCAGCACTCTGGCCCTCAAGAACATCGTAAAGGTGGTAGATCTGGTTGCTCTTCGCAGAGATTCGATCCAAAAGGTCTGAGATGGCAGCTTCGATTGACCTCCTATTCTTCATGCCCAGGCTAGGGTCATGGGCTTGAAGAACTGCCTGGGTAGTTCGGAGCTCGAGATGGAGATGCGCGAGCTCATCTTGCATCTCCTTGACGACAAGCGCAAGAGCTTCCTTGGGAGACCTGGACGGACGGAGCGTAGCATCAACATCATCCGGCATCCGAGATGAGACCGGAACAAGTTTAGGGACACGAAGAGGCTCAGAAGGTGGCGCTTCAGCATTGCGACGGCAGACCATGCAGTTCTCATTGTCGTGAGCTGTGAGATCAAGCTTCTGAGACACGTCGATCCTAGTATAGCTTTGCTTGCGAGTGTGAATCGTGATGTCCGGAACAATGAAGGCCGAGGTCATCTCTGCAGGCGCGCTGCAACGCCGGCGGCTAGTATTGCTAAGCATAGAGATATCGGCGGCGGCACCGGATTGATTTGTCTGAGTTGGCTCTGCAGACGCACCATCAAGGTTGGAAAGTTTGCCGGTAAGATCCTCAAAGACGGTTGCGTTTGTGCGATCCGTTACATCCTTCATTGACGACTTCCGGGGCAGTGACGGCTGGCGAGCGCTCTTGGCCGAAGTAGCAGAGCGCACAGTATCATCCCGTACCTGACGCGAACGTGTGGTGTCCTCGCGAGTCTGCCGTTCGACGGGGACAGATGCTGACCTTGATCGAATGTACTCTTCCTCTACACTGCGTCGAAGAGCCGCAATAACCTCGCCATCGATGAAGCTCAACTCTGTCTCATCAAGGGGAGCAGGAACCTGGGTCGTCGATGGGGCGGTGGTAGGCTTGCCCGAGGCACCTCCACGCATCACATACGGAGTTCCGCGTGGGGCAAATGACAAGTCTGTAGTCGAATCCACATCGCTGTCGACTTCGGCTTGCTTGCCGTGGGCAATCGGGGCGGACACGCTTCGGGAGCCGTCAGCTGGAAGGGACGACCTGTGCGTCGTTGCTGAGAACCTCGTGGAGGACTTTTGCTGGCCTTTTTCTGGATGGCCGGTAGTGTATGAGGTACTGACTGCTCTGCTATTGCGGGATGCCTCTTGGACTCGATTCGCGATTCGCGTGCGAGTATCCTCACGCCGAAGCCTCAGCTTTTGCTGGGTCGATGTGTTTTCCTTGTCCGCAGATGCTCCACCAGTCGAGGGCGCAGGTTGGGTATTCGTTTGACGGATGTTCAACAGCTCTTGAGTCCGATCCTCCAGATTCTTATAGGCTTCGCTTCGCTGTCGAATTTTCTTCGTCATTTCCTGTTCCCGCCGAGTCCAACGCCTCTCCTGGTCCTCTTGTTGAGCCGCTAGCTGGGCGAGCTCCTGGCGCAGGTTCTCGTTGTCAATTCGAATGGCTTCATTGGTGTGCTCCTGTGTCATGTCTTCGAAATGGCGGATCGTGTCATCCCGTCTGCTGATCCTGTCCTTTAGCTCGGCTTCCCTGCTCTTCCACCGTCTGGACTCTTCTTCACGTTTAGCCTTGAAGCTCGCGACTTGGGCTTTCAGCGCCTCGTTGTCTGCCTTCAGTTTGGTGTGTTCGGCCTGCTCCTTGCGTGCTTTACGAAGCTCCGCCTCTTTCCGTGCCAATTGTTGAGCATTGTCGTCTTGATGAGCACGAACACGGGCCAATTCTACGCGAAGAGTCTCATTTTCCTGGTGTACGACGTTCTCGGTTCGGTCGACCTGGCGTCGTAGGTTCTGTGTCTCCTCCTGATACAGCTCGTGCTCTTGTTCTAATCGGTCACGAAGCGACTCGTTCTCGGCGCGAAGGGAATCAACCTCTTGCCGTAAGTGGTCGTTTTCAGTGTGTAGAGCTTCCTTCTCGCGCTTGATGTCCTCGAAGTTCTGGAAGGCGATGCTCAATTGAGAAACAAGATTATCGCGCTCGGCGGTGATGCGCTTATTGGCAATCTCGGAAACTGAGAGTTTGCGATCTGATCGATCCAGACGCGTTCGGAGGGTTTCGACCGATGCCTCAAGACCTACGGTTATCTAGGTTAGCAAGGTACACGATTCTACTACCGAGATTGGACTTCACTTACGTGTCTTCTCGACCTTCCAGCCGGCCTTGCCAGAGGCCTCCCCATCGGTAGAGCCTAGCCCGCTGTTGCTGCGTCGAAGATTGTCGCGAGCGTTTTTCGATGCACGTAGCTCGATGATTTCAATTTCTTGCTCTTCAATCTTCTTGTCGGCCTCTGCTCGCTCGTGTTCCAGTTGAGAAACCTTCTCCTTAAGAAGTTGGAGTGATGCGAAGATGGCCTTCTCCTCCTCGGGAATCGGAACACTGTCAACGGGTATGTGATTCGGGTGTCGGCCGCCAGGGCGTCCGGGGTTGTTGGATGTAGCGAATCGAGATCGAGGGGGTGCGGCCTTGGAGAACACGGGCGTGCTATCCTCGAATACCCCAGACACGAGCTCGGTAAGATTCGGAAGATCGGGGAGCATGAAAGACTGTGCAGTTGCGTTCTGGGCGGTCATCGACCGTGATCGTGGCGTACCCTCGATGCGTGAAGGCGTGCCAGCAACCGGATCCATGTAGGCAGATGCTTGCCGGCTACGTCCACCGCTGAAACGCGTCGTCTTGGCCTGGAGGGTGACTGTGGGTGGCCGCTCCTCCATGAAAGATGACTCGTCTTCAGAAACCTTCGCGTGCAACTTGGCTAGCGAAGTGCGCTTCTTCTCTTGGTTGGAGGCCACGGCCGGCGAGTTGCGCGCGCTGACGTGACGCGGGGAGGCAGTCTCCATGTCGTTGCGAGAGGCGCGTCGGATTTGTGCGTCCCGGCGGAGGCTTCCCGTCTCGGCTGGATAGGATTTGCGCGGACGGGCCGATGGTGGAGATATATCGTAGATGCTGTTGAACCCGTCATAGGAGGAATTGTTGATCTTTCCAGGCATGCTTCGGTTACTCCGGTTACCGCCCCGGGCCTGTTCAATCGACAAGTCGTCATCACCATCTGAGACGCTGTCATCGAAATCAGCAAAGTGCTTCTTGACCATTGAGGTGTCTGGCACTGGGGCCTCAGACTTGGGCATTTGCCAGGTCCCGTATTTCTTCGCGGTAGAACGCAAGTGTGCGTGTGGAAGCGTGTGCGTTTCTTCTTCGACTTGGATGTTGTGGTTCGTGGACGCCAGGAAGTCGCCGTGGCTGAAGAACTGGGAGGTCGATTCGCCGAATTGTTGCGCTGGGTTGGAGTCGCTGGGAGCTTCCGATGGTGATGGAATCGGGCGCGGACTATGGCTCAGGCTGCGAGAGAGTTGGCGGATAGCATGGGCTGCCCGCGCCTTCCCGTCATTGTTTGGCGGGGAGGACTGCATGTTGTGTATTGATTTGCGAGCGCGGTCCGGGGACGTGTCGCGCCGTGGGTGCAATTGTAGGGGACAGAGAAAAGATGCTTCAAAAGAATGCTCGAAGTACAGGGGAGAAATCCAACAGGAGCACTCCAAGGCGTGGTCAATTGAAGACCGTGGGCTGCGAGGAAAGTGCAATGCAGAGGTCGAAGGTGGACGTGTGTTGGGCAGACAATAAACGTCGGACGTAAACAAACGAAAGTGCCGATGACGCTAACCCACTCTTGGCAACGGCGCTCTCACGTGCCCAGGTGCAGCCATCTGGGACCGTGCGCGCTGCTCACCTTTCCACCGGCATCATCAAAGTATGACGAACAGATGGAGCTTTCACATATGCTCTCTAGTACCCTGAGATACTCCGCAATGTCTCATCCGATACCCCTCTGTTGCGGCAGACTCATTCCAATCCCCCAATATCAGAATACATGCGGTCAAGCTAGATATCCCGCGTTCCTTTGATTTGCTTCCAGATATCTCGAGTCGAGTCTTCCATTCTATCCCCTACCGACTCCCTTCCCACTGGATCCCGAGAATATCCACTGGCCAACAGTACCACTCGCACCCATTTGAGTCACCCCACAACGCCTCTCTGTGCCCGGTCGCCACCACCTCAGAGCATCACAAGTCCTCGAGTTCCAACCCACCTCAGGTTGGCCACTGGCAAACTATCCTGGCTCGCACCTAATGCAAATGGATCACCGTTACGCTAGCTCCGTATAGTTTCATTTTTATAACCAAATTTAGCCGGACATGACCATCGTACTTCCCTTCGTGTTCGTTCAAGTTGACTATTGACCTCATGAGTGAGCACTCAGTGGCACTTTCCCCATACTTCCACATACTATATATTCCCCCTTTAGGCGGGCTCCAATGATCTCCCCACAAACCTCAAACAATATCAATCTTTGAAACTTAGGACGCCTCCATTCGTTACGTTCGCTACTACATACCTACACACAGTCCAACAACTAAAATGAAACACACTTACCTTTTCTCCCTCTCCCCCCTCCTTCTCACCCTTGCTCTCCCCCACGACCGAGATCACGACTACAACCACCAGCCCCCAAACCTCCAAACCCTCTCCTCCCACTTCACACTCACCATCTTCTCGCCCCAAAATCCCACCCTCCACGACCTCAAAGTCGAAGAAACCTACGGCGGCTTTGGTCTCTACAAAGCAACATGCGAATCATACTGCCCGTCCCAAGTCCAGCAACAGGGTGGTTGTCCCAACGGCACCGAGCTCGCGTTCGGAGGCGAGACACTCTACTACCCCGTACGTGACCTTCCCTTGTCCCCTTCTTCCAAGTCCCAGAATTCCGGGAGGTCCAGTCCGTAGCTAACGTAAGCTACACACTCAGTACTCCATCGTCCCCGGCGGCCAAAACACCTACATCCTTTCCTCCGGCCTCATCCTCATCACAGTCCAACACTCCCACTTTATCCCCCCGGACGCATACGTCGGTGACTGGACCTGGTACGCCTTCCCTGCTCTCGAACACGAACACGAACACGAATGGAAGCGTAATGATCATTATCCGCACAAATGCGATTCGAGTGATCCGGTCTATGACTGCAGGTACCCGTCGGGAATCTTTACGTTCAGCGCGCCAAATACAACGGTGGGAGGGCTGGCGGCGTGTCCGAGTCAGTATGATAAGAATGTGACGGTGGTGTATGCTGTTACGCCGGATTTTAAGGGGGAGGGGTGTGAGAGGGTGTTTGGGTTGGCGACGCATGAGTATAAGGGGGAGCCGGTTTGGGCGTATTATTGATTTGTGCGGAGGGCGTGTGACCGGTTGATAGTGATGGACGTTGATGAGAAGGTCGGAGAATGAATGTATGAACGCTAATGACCTGGCATGATCGTCGATATATTTATGAGATATGCAAGGAACAAATAAAAACTCCGAAGATGTGATGGGTTATGATATTATAGAGTCTTTCTAGTTTGAATCACGCACTCGGCCCAACGCCCGGCAATGTATCACTTCTATTTTCTAACTCGTGTCTAAAACGTACTGAGGTATATGTCGATACCATAAACGCCCCAGATCCAATTTGTCTATATCAACCATAGACGACGAACCTACAAATAAATGCACAAGCATCCACTCAACGCCCCCGCCACTCTATCTCCCCTCCAACCTCAACCTCTCCAGATTCCGCCCCTCCTCCCTCCGACTCACCAAAAACCACAGACTACTAACCCAGCAAATACTCACGCCAATCCAGCTATGCACCGGCATCTTAAACAGACTCAGCATAACCAGCTGAAACGCGCCCCTCGGCACCGCAATAAAAGTGGCCGTAAGCGGACTCGTAGCCTTCACCAACAACAGCGTACTCGCAAACACGGAAAACGAACCAAGCGCCCCGCACCAGATCATCAGCCAGAAAAACGGGACGTCCAGAAACGGGATGTTGCGGAAGATGTTGGTGAGGTCGCCGGAGATGAGGACGATGGGCGTGAGGAGGATGAGAGAGAGCACGGAGAGATAGTGCAATGTACGGTAGTACGCGCGCGTTTCTTCGCGGTTGGACGAGTTGTCTTCGCTTGATGTGGAGGGGTAGCTGTTTAGCACGTCGCCTTGGGGAACGAGGCCCGCGACGAGGGTTCGGTAGGTGCGGAGGAGCATGATTGGGTATAGGGCGACGAATAGCGAGGAGAATACGCCGGCGACGATAGATTCCCAGGTCACGCGGACGTGGAAGCGGATCGTGGCGAAGAGGAGGTTGAGGGTTGCGATGAGGGCGGAGGATAGGGTGGAGGTGCCGTGGGACTCTTTTTGGAGGATGCAGGAGAAGATTAGGGCGAGTGGGGTTACGCCGATGCGGGCGAGTTGGTAGACGGACAGGGGTGCATAGCTGGCGATATGTTTAGTGGTTGGACATAAGTGGAATGGTTTTTGGGGGGGTGCTTACGCGAAGGAGAAGTTGCTGAGGAGCACTTTGACAACGAAGACGACTGCCAAAGGGAGGACCTGCTTGGCAATTTGTTTGTCGAACTCGAAGAGACCACCTCCTGCTATTCCACCTGTGCCGTTGGACAACCATCGGCCAAATTGTAGCAACGAGGGCTTTCCGGGCTTATTGGATTGCCTGTACGCCCCCCCAACCGGGGCGGTAGGATACGCAGGAGCCACCGCGGCGCCAAATCCTATCCGCCGAAGGGGACCGCCGAGCGCGCGGCTAAGGCTCGACCAGCCTACGAGGAGTATATGGGTGAGTATGAGCTGGACATATGTTCCAGCCAACGGGAAAGGGAATCTGCCATGCATCAGCACCCCAACCTCTCATCTCACTCTCCAAATTCTCACTTGTAGACGCCCGTCAAGAAGATGAAGCGATTCATGAGCAGCAGCCCGAAACCACACCCACCAACCCAAAATACCAGCAACCCCACCCAGACCTGCCAGCCCATCCACGTCCCGAAAAGGAAGCCGCCAAGCCCGCCCTGTCTCCAGACTCCGCTCCAAGCTCCCCTCCCCCGCCCGACATCGCTGCTCACCAGCGGCCGTATACTACTCGCAGGCTCGAAATCGTCGTCTTCGTCTTCGCTCTGCGCTGCGCTGCGACTCCGCGGGTATGGCGAGGGGCTGCGGCTCAAGTCGATGAGCGGGAATCCCGTCTGCAGCTGCTCCCCATTGTTGAGCGAATTCTTCGACGAGTGGCTCGTCCGATTTGACTCCATGCCGGCGTATTCTTCTATATACAAATGGTCTGTATCATCCAGGGAGCTCGCAGAATTCTTGCGCGCGTGAAGGGAGGATTGGGGAGTTTTGTGGGAGTGTTGCGGTTCAGGAGTGCGAGAGACGTTGTTAAGGTATTCGAAGGCGGGGCGGAAGAGTTTATTGGCACCACGGGTGAACGGGCGGGTGGAATTCATGGTGACAGCATTGTGGCGAGAGAAAGGGAAGAGGGTGGCATTGTCGGGAAAATAAATATCACTAGAGTGGTGAGTACGATTTCTGGAGAGTGCACAGAGGTCCACAGGTGCCCGTGGCTTCGCGACGCGTGGCTTGGCTTTGGCGCATCAGGGTCCAAGCTGCCAGGGATCTTCAGGGGCCGACTTCGTTCATCGGCCGGCCAAGAACATCCCGTTTTCTCGTCGATTGCGATTGAGTAGTAAATTATGGACAGTTATGTTAACGCTACAAATCGAGATAATTTACCAGCTCCCTTAATCCAGGTAAACAATACACAGATCCCCGGAACGAACTACACTGCGATATAGGATAGGCAGCCCATGCTCTATCGTACGTTAAATCAGTCGATAGAAGGCCATGACCATGGACAAAGTTCGGGAAATGTGGGTTGAAAAGCGGTTTGGGTGAACTGGCCTTGGGACTGGTAAAAACATTCACCGCCCCCCCTCGTTAGCTTCAACGTAGTTTCTATTCTTTTCCACATGAATGCCATGTCCAAGAAACATTAAGAGGCGAAACGATGGGAAAAAATCTTTGAAAAACTTTTCCATTTGCAGTGGCCACGAAAAAGTATGTCGACGTGATGTTCATATTCAACACCCCGTTCACAGTCTCACACATGCTTCCACTCCCCTGATTCACAGCCATAGTGTACCTAAAAAAAATGTTTGCATTATATACCTGGCGCTATAAATCTCTCAATACCCCAATCTCCCTTTACGTAGCACCGCCAAAGAAACAGGAATATCAACATAGCACTCGAAACCTCCACTCACGCACGCACCAACATCTCCACCATGGTACCTATTCCGCAGTCTACACAAAATCGTCAAACCTCCCCTCCTGCTCTTCCCCACATAAAACCACTCGTCCACATCCGCCTCTTCTAAGTCTAAAGCCTCTGTCAATGGCTCTCCTTCGGCGAGGGATACTGGACCTCACCCAAGCTCTATGCCTTACGCGAGCTCGACAGCTGGTTCTTGATCGAACGCGCCTATTTCTCCGCCGCATATCCACACTGGTATGGGAATTCCGCATCGATGACCCCTTGACATTCGGCTCCGGGCCCCTGAAATACCGCGCGGGTATGTCTGAGGACATGGTCGAGGAAGTCTACCGTGCGAATATGATGTGCATCCTACAGGAGATCGTTAATGAGGGCCAGAACGCTGACGGTGCGTTGAAAGAATATGGGAATTTCCGACGAAGGCGATGTGGTATGAGAGAGGGAGTGCAGATCGGTGGCCCGTTTTTGGAGTTGTGTCGATAGCGACGAGAGAGGCAGAGTTCTGGAGTCCTTTAGTTGCAATTTCTTAGCAAACATGATGTGGAAAGATGAGTTGAAGAGCTTGGGAACCGAGCATCCGAGGGCCAGTCAGGAAGAAGATTACATGCAGCAACTAAAGTCGAGCAAATATTGGCCTGATCGGACCGGCGAGTTTGGGTCTCTGGAATACTTGTGCAATGGTATTGAAGTCGAGGCTATTTTACATGGACCTGCAGTCAAGGATGGCGAAGAGCACAATCCAGAACGAAAGGCCTTCGATCAATTTGTTCGAAGTTGGGAGTGAAAGATGTCCAGCCACAAGAGCGAGCAGAGAGACTGCTAGCCAATCTAGACGAGCTCTTGATGAATCCAGACTATGCGATCCGGATGAGGACACTGGACAGTATTTGGATGGATCTGCTGCACAAAGCGTTTGGTCGAGTAGAAACGATTGTCGAAGGCTTTGTTGATGACGATGCCGAAGACGCGCAGCAGGAGGAGACTTCAGAGAACAGACTGCCGGAAGGAGTACATATGTTCTTCCACTAGAGCGACTTCTGCGGCGAGGATATCACCTCAGACCACTGGCCTATCATAGTCGAACGATTTCATGTGCATAGAGAGCGGCTCAAGGCGTTTTTGAAGGGTGACAAGAAGCGGTACTTCCAGGCTGAATTTCGTCACGCAACACTTGATGCCTGCGTGTGAGTGCTAAACTTCTCGGAGAGAGTCAAGCGTTACATAAGAGCAATTAGACTGGGTGAAAAGGTGGGTACCCACATTGTTGACTAGCTAAAAAAAACGGGAACTAGACCAGCTCACTGCTCTGGAAGGTCCTTTCATACCAAATCGGCCCAAGATTTGAAGGATATCAATCCCGCCTACTGTTGTCGAATGCCACAAATACAGCAGTTATGTAGAATGCTGCGATTCCGAGGCTTATTTTACCAAGAACCGTCTCCGGCCCGTTTCGATCCCATAAGTCCAGCTTTGTCCAAGCGCCGGGCGGACCTTTTGAGGGAGATAGACTTTTTCAGTCACACCTACTGGACCACTAACAACTTACGTGACCCGCCTACATGGGATTGGCACCCGGAGGATTTGTGGTCAAAAGCAGGCTTCGACTGGAACGAAGACATGTCGGAGGACGAATGTCTGGAAGTTTGGCGAGCGAATCTGGAGAGGATATTGCTTGATACTGTAGAGGATGAAGATGTGAGCCTGCGAGACGTGCTCAAGACTGCTTGGACTTACTATTCTACATCACCCACACGGTGGCGGCTGCATGATGACTATCTTCGGTGGTTGAGGTATTATGCGAAGCTGTCACCTGAGAAGGAAAAGGCGTATGGGCGGACATTCTATGGCGACGAAGCGGCGTTCGATGAGTGGAGAACCGAGCTGGAAGACCTGATCCCTGAAGAGCCGGAATACAAACAGTCAGCAGAGTACCTCAAACTTCTGGAAAGTCGTAAACCAGAGGAACTTAATTCAGCTGGACGCCTTGGTATGGAAATCGATGGCATCGAGTGCCAAATCCGGGACGCCTATGATATCGTGACTGTTGGTATGCCACGCTTTCAGTACACACATTGGAAGAAGCTCCTGGAAGCAATGCGGCAGACCTCCCTACATCCCGAGACGAGAGCCAAACTCCTGATCAGTGCTCTGGACGAATTTGTCTTGACTATACCCCGGGGTAGACCAGGGTTTGTCGTTCGCAGTGAATGGTCAGTTTGGGCCAATGTTATCTTCGGTAGCACGCAAATAAGACTCGAGCCTTTTGCCGGGCATACAGCAATACACGATAGTCTCGACGAATTCGAGTGGCTAGATGAATTGGCACTATGATGTGGTTCTTCTACCGTGATTGCTTGAACGCATTCTTAGAGGGCGACAGCGAACCTTATCGGGAATCGGTATGGTGCCAAGTGGATATTTTCTTGCAGATGAGTCTCTTTTACTAGAGAGGCGGACTCATGCTTACTTTAAGCATCTGAAATGGGGTAATTCTAATGGGTCATGGAACGTTGCATGGCCGGATGTAGAGATGGAAGTTCCCCAGGCAATTTTCGAGGCCATTTTCGAGGAACTTGGTCCGGTGCCTTCCTTGGAACTCTTATTGCGTCCTCTGGTGGCCTACAAGTACCAGACAGATAGTTAACTGAGGCACAATTGGATAGAGCCTAGAAATTTTAGAAAATGCAGGTATAAGGCTTTGGGAAAAGCACAACTGCGGGTTTGAGGCCCAGTGGAAGAGAGAGAGGTATATGAATCAAATGAGACGGACGACTCGAGTATAGAAATTATATTAAAAATATACGCATGTAGTAGGTATGAAAGAAATGCAATAAGACCTGAGAAAACTTGATGGTCCCAGTCCCAAAGGTTCGAATACCCGAGAGGTGGCGAAACGGCGGTGGAGATGACCTTCGAGTGTCTAAGCAGTGTTGGGCTTACACAACTTTCCTCGACAGAATTACGAATGCGTTGCACATGTTCTGCGCCGTATCTCTCCGGATTAGGTGAAGTCCTTCATGTCGGCACAGGTCTTGAGGTAACGCATGACCCGGTCCTGGACTTGAGGCATGATCGCTTCACATGTGCGCGAGGTCGTCGGCCGCGTTTCTGTGTGATGGGTGGCTATCTCGTGATACTTCTCTCACGAGGTCGTACAAGTCCCCCGCTTTACCACGAAGATCCATGGGCCGGCTGGTTTGAAGTTCGGGTCGTCAAGTGCTGGTGTGAACGGCGCTCGTTAGCTTTGGCTTGGATCTGACTGTCGCAAAGAAATGGCGATCGTGTGTTATTGCCGAGTTTCTTGGAGGGTGGAATTTGCCGCGTCAGGTATTCTTGTTGTTTTGAGGTCATGGACTGGGAGGAGTGATTGCGGATCATATGAATCCAGTCCTTCCACACGTCTCTTATCACGATGAGTTACACAACTTGAAGCCATTGCGTCTCAGACACGCACACCATCTGTTTGAGCTTCAAATTCTTCTTGACCAGACCTGTCAGTGAGGAAATTCGCGGTGAAGGCGCCTTCGCCAGTACTCCTATTTCAGCTAATAGAAGCTAAACTTCGGTCGGCCGCAGCGAAATTAACCTTGGAACGGAAAGTTGCAAAATCCTGACATGACGCTGATGCGAGTTGCGGTGTTGGTCCTGCAATTCTGTGGTTCCGAAATTACAGTTTCCGTCTGGAAACACACAGCCAACGCTTGGCACTGCACCTGTCCGGCAGGTGACTCGCACCTCACACCGTTCCGCCTCCTGTGCTATGGAAAGTCGAGACAGCCTCGATGGGTAGAAGGTAAACAATATTGTGTGAAGATTTCAGATGGAGTGTCGTCCCTAAGCGCATCGTCATTGAATTACAACTAGTAACCATCATTGGGGTTAGCACGATATTTGCCCCTCGCCATATTTGGAACACCACACCTCTTTTGTCGCATCTCATTGTCGTCATCTCCCATTTCCCGCAGATAATATCTATATTCTCTTCACCTCTCCTCTCCGAGTGCCAGGGACGGGGATCGGAGGTTGGGGATCCTAGCCCAGGAACGGCCGTGTTGACCGAACAACGGTCCCGAACCATGGTCCGGAGTAGGACGCACCAGTCCAAGGATTCCTCAATGGATCACCACCTAAACCTCCGAAACGCATTATGGTGAGCAGGAGCAGAACTTGTCCACATATTGATACAACAGATGTCAAGCACATACACAGTAAGTCTCGTGTCAGGACCCTCAGCACGCATGCATCGTGGCTTTCGTCGTTATACGGCATGTTGCTCCAACGGCGCCTTAATACATCCGGTATCAGACGCAGTATTCTCCCGTATGGTGACACACACACTAAGTCCCTTTGCCAGGAGGCTGGGAATTGGCCCCCGCTGCAACTCTCCGCCGGACTAACCATGGGGATATCATCGTACCAGAGAGTCCCCTCGCCGGTGTCCTCAAATCACTCTTCGCCGAAAGGCTGGCTGGACTATGCCTACTGTTTGTCCAATTGAATTCACCGTGATTCTCGCCAAAAGCTGGGAAGGGTCCACAACACATGCATGTCTATCCGCAATCCTCGAGTGCACTTGCAGATCATGTTCCACAAACACCATGGCCTGACTCTTCGACTGCCATGGCAACCTTGATACTTGGATCTTACCCGTAACTAGGCAAGACCCGCTGTAGCCGATTTTAACCCCTTGTTGTGCAAAATTTTATACTTCCAAGCTCGAGCCGTGTGATCTGTCGTTGAGAACTTTCTCTCTTTTCTTCGTGCAGTTGTTTCCTTGTTTTGTCTTTTGACGTATTGCATCCATTTTCTGACTTCTATTAATACCTCCTGCATTCCAAGTTTCCGGACGGATACCCAGCCTGCATCTACCCCCAAAACCACAGTCCTAATGGGGAGTCTACGATTTTCTCTTACTCTGACCTTGCTCGGGATTCTCAGGGCGCTTGCAGACACAACATCCAGTCGTTCTGAATCATGTGGGCATCCACTATCGCCAAGCCGTAATGGATCCTGCGGAGTCGGACATACATGTGCAGGCTCAGAATTTGGAAGTTGTTGTGGTGGCCAAGGGCTTTGTGGCTCGTGGGTGGTTCCCGTACTTCAATCTATCGGATTGTGCTGATCTTCTACACAGTACATTAGAGCATTGCGGCAAAGGCTGTCAACCACATTTTGGACATTGCGAATCGACATCGAAGAAGTCATCGGGTTCGGGATACCCAATCGGCGACGGGGCGTATCCAAATGTTCAGTCTGGATGCGTACCTTGTGAGGGTCAGAGCGGTTCTCTTCCATATTGCGGAGCGGACATATATACCAACAACTACGAGTTTACACCCAAAACTTGCCGTACGGTGTACTATACTTTCCAGATTACAGAAGGCACAATCTCACCGGATGGCGTTCCCCGCAAGGCCCTTCTCGTCAATGGGCAAATGCCGGGCCCGACAATCGAGGCAAATTGGGGAGATACCGTGGTTGTCACTGTGACCAACGGTCTTGGTAACAACGGTACATCGCTCCACTTCCATGGCCTTCGTCAACTTTACAACAACGAGTACGATGGCGTCCCCTCTCTGACGCAATGCCCTATTGCGCCTGGAGACACCATGACATATGAGTTCGTTTTGACGAATTACGGCACAAGTTGGTGGCATTCTCACGCTGGAATTCAAACGTGGGATGGTATCTTCGGTCCCCTGATAGTACACGGACCTACCTCCAAGGAATACGACGTGGATGCGGGAACCATCTTAATGCAAGATTGGAGCCACGCTACGGTAGATTCAATGTATCACGCCGCTGAAGACGCGATTAACGGCGGACCTCAGACCATGGATACGGGTTTGATCAACGGAATGAACGTATGGGGAGGCGACAAGGAAGACTATGCAACTGGCAAACGATTCGAATTGGAGACAAAGTTCGAGCCCGGCAAAACATATCTTTTTCGTCTCATAAATGGCGCCATCCAATCGACTTACAAGTTCCAAATCGATGGACATAAGCTTGAGGTTATCAACATGGATTTCACAGCCATTAAACCGTACACCACCAATATCCTGAACGTCAACATCGGACAGCGCTACATGGTGCTTGTGAAAGCCGACCAAACCCCAGGCTCTTATTGGATGAGAGCCGAAAATCAAGAGGCTTGCGCTAAGTCTACGCAAGGCAAGGATATCAAGGGAATCGTACGGTACGTCGACGCCTCAGATGCAACACCGACAACAACTCCACACGAATACGAAGAGGACGAGTGTGTCGACGAGCCCTACGCTTCACTCGTCCCCATCAACAAAATGAACGCCGCCGAACACGATCTTGAATTCGAATACGATGTCATTGTCAAAGGCGATGGCAGGAATCTCTACCGCTGGTGGCTCAACTTCACAACCTTTAGTTCCGAGCTCGGGAACCCAACAGTTCTCTCCTATATCGACAACAACACCATCCCTAACGTCCCGGGACCGTTACTTATCGACGTCCCAAATCTCGGCGAATGGATCTACATCGTTCTCGAATCTGCCATTCCGCTCCCGCATCCAATTCATCTCCACGGTCACGATTTCTTGGTGCTTGCACAAGGAGAAGGGAACTATACCCATGGCGAGACTCCCGTGAACTTTGAAAACCCACCCCGACGCGACACTGTTTTGCTACCGGGAGCGGGGCATCTACTGATTGCGTGGAAGTCTGATAATCCCGGAAGCTGGCTACTTCATTGCCACATCGGGTGGCATACGTCCATGGGTTTTGCACTGCAGGTTCTGGAAGCTAAGGATATGATCAAAGACACAATCAAAGATGCGGGTATGATGGGTTATACCTGCCGGAAGTGGAACGAGTGGGTCAGTTGGATCGACTATCGACAATTAGACTCGGGGGTTTAAGCTCGGGTGCGTGACCTTTTTTTTTCGATATGCTAAGAATGTGGCTTTAATGTGGTAATTTGATGTTTCGGTACAGATACCTTGAGAAGTTGGCTGCGAGGCAAGGGCTGGAAATGTGTAGGTGGTTTAATTCGGTCTTCGGGGTTTGTGCATGATGCCACGCGGGCACCCGGATAATACAATGCACCTTTCTTCTTCTGTTGCGCACACAATTGATTTAGCTAACAACTGAGAGAGTTAGAGGCAATTGAAGCTTCCAGAGCAAAAGTATAGATTATTACTAAATTATCAATGAAGCATCGAGTCATGCATGAGTCCCTGAACCAACCCCTACTGACAATCTGCGAGGACAAGGTATCGTAACAAGCGAGAGTCATAAGGAGAATACCAGTGTGCAAACCCTCATCCAATAAAGAAGTGAAGAAACTCAGAGACGCCCAGAAATGCATGAGTCCCCGCCGTTTCTCACCTCTGCCTGACACTCACCAAACCGGTCGTGGATTGCCAGTTCATTCCCATTATCTTTCCGACACCCACCTTCGCAATTCTCCTGTTATGGTGGTGGCATTACCAGTGCTTCTTCGGCCAGAGCTGTAGCCACAGTCCTTGGCTTGATGTGACCGCCCAAGCTTAATTTAAGCAGCGGCGCCGTTGTACGCGAGATAGTTAACAGTGCCACTCGGGATCCCAGAGATCTTCGACTTCTGGCTCAACGCAACAATGCGAGTGCAGAGCTGGGAAGTCTTCAAGTTCTCGTAGCTAAGGAGATATGCAGCAAGACCAGCAATATGGGGCGTCGCCATGGAAGTGCCAGAGATGGAGTTAGTCTTGCCATCATTCCAGGTGCTGAGGACCTGAACGCCGGGGGCGAAGATGTCAACGAGGGAGCCCGTGTTTGAGAAAGAGGCCTTGGCATCGGAGGAGTCTGTGGCCCCGACCGTGCAGGCTGTTGGCTCAGAGGCAGGAGAGTAGTTTTTGGCGTCGCCGTAGTCATTTCCGGCGGCTACGGCCATGAAAAGACCAGCTGAAACGGCGGCAGCGACCTGTGGTTTGAATCAGTATAAGACGAATTATGGAGATGACGAGTAATTTACAGCTTGGTTAACGGCAGTGTTCTTTCCACCACCTAAGCTCATGTTGGCAACAGAGCCCTTGGGGCAGTCGCGAGTCTTCTGATCGGTCGCAGCAAAGTTGATCCCTGCGATAACGCCAGCATAGGTACCCTAGTAGCGTTAGAGACGAAAGTTTGAGTGTTGTTGTGAGACTCACAGAGCCACTGGCATCCAGGACCTTCACGGCGTACAACTTCGTCTTCTTGGCAACTCCGTATGTCTTGGAGCCAATGGTTCCAGCAACATGAGTGCCGTGCCCAGCACCATCAGTGTCATCGTTGTCACCAGCGAAGTTGCCGAGCCAGGTGGCGCCTGTTTAAGAGTTTAGCGGTGTATTAAAGGAGAGAGGAGAAACTTACGGCCTTCGAACTCAGGGTGGGCAGTATAAATGCCAGTGTCGATGATGTAAGAGCAAGTTCCCTCTCCAGCGCTGCTGTCATAGACGTATGAGGAGTTACCATTCGTCTTGTGAGAGATACGACCCAGACCCCAAGGAGCACCATCCTCAGTGAGGTAGTCTTGGGTGTGAACTTGAGCATCCTTTTGGATGTATTCGACCTATGGAAACATAAGCTTATTCACTCGACGACAACGAGGACCACAAACAGCGTCGAGCTTCGAGAGCTTCGCAACAGTGGCGTCAGAGATCTTTCCTGCAAATCCGCTGAAGCCACCAAAGCCGTATTCGTGCTCTGGAGCGTTGGCCAAGAGTGCCTTTGCAGCGTCCAAGTTGGCTTTGGAGGTGCCAGCCTTCATCTTGACAATATACTTGCCAGGGATGATGGCAGAGTCCCTTGGGGTGATGACCGGTGCCGCGAGGACATAGGGCAGAAGCGCCAGAAGAAGTGAAGAATGCATGACGAAATATATTATATGGGTTAATAAACAGATGTATTCGATGAAGTGTTGGATTCAGTCTTAGTTGTGCTGAACTCTGTTGCCTGGTGAGGACATAACCCGCGACAACAGAGAGTCTTTTATACTCCTGTCCAAGACTTTCGTTGACGAAAGCGTGATTCTTGGGCATCGAGTAACCATCTTTCACCTTCCCAAGTGGACCCCCATCATCAGGTCATTCTTAATTGCGTGCAGCGTTGTTGCTCCCAATGCGGAATTTCATTATCAGGTATGCGGTGAGACGATAGCCGCCGTGGTGTTCAGCAGGATTCAATCGTGGCATACCTTCCCGGATCATCACGATCAAGAGCAGGGGTTCAGCCAGGCGTATGCTCTCAACATGCCGGAGGGTCGCTGTTGCGGAGACACAGCAGCCATCCACCTCATCGTCTTGCCTACGGCAGTTCCCCCACGTTATCTCTGAAGATCATGTATGCCGGACGTCGGGCAAGCTTCTTTGGGTGTAATCGTTGAGAAGATGGCTGCAAATCGCGTGCATCCTCACTGAAGAATTTGTTACTCTGACAAATAGCGAGGCGTAGAGGAGTTCTCCGGTGGACGTCTTGGCTGCGTCAATTTAATATGTGAATGAAGCGATCGAGAAAGTGTATGCCAGATGCAAGGATCGTTTCACGGGCGGGCCTAAAGATCGACGTAGCATCCGCCGTCGAAGCCGAATGAAGAACCGTGCGACTGCCGGGGCAGGCCATCGTCAGCCATCACCGAACTACGGCACGAGGCGCAAATTGTAGCAAACAATGCCTCGTGAGGGTCCCGGCGGCATACTTTGAAGGAAGAGGCGGATGCAGACACGAAGTTGGAAGTATGTCCGATGGTATGAGGACCACAGGCGATTGCTATTCGAGCAGGGACTAGGCATGGAGGAGGGCGACTGGTAAGCAACAACGTTAGATAAGAGCTGCAAAGATTGTGAGATTCAGGGATTGGATGGATTACCACAGTTTGAGTCCGTGAACAGCACGCCTCAGCAATGCGTCTGACCTTGGCCAGCAACATTGTGCGTGGGATGTAGTGGATATCTGGCTGTGCTCACCGAGATCACCACAAAGCACGGCGTTGCTGCTCTGCATTTACGTCGTGACTATCTCTGACTTCTTCTGCGCTATTCGATAACCTCCGAGAGGGGACGAGACCTGTTGGCAGATCTTGCATGCCCATATGCGCGGAACCGAGGAAGCGAGGCGGTCGACAGGGGTGAACGCTTGCCAAAGTTCAACTGACACGTCGTGCACTGCCTTCTGCCTGACCTTCGAATCACACACGATGAAGCGCGGCGCGGCGCGGCGCGTGTGAGCTGGGAACTAGGTGGTATCGAAGCATGTGAAGGAAGGTAGCAGTCCTGATGGTGGGGAAGGGGGTCTCGTGAGTGTCTCTTGCTGGAAGAGTCCGTGCACAGGATATATTAACCCTGTCCACTTGTCTGGGAAAGTCCACGGTGATCCGCTCGTCCCCGATTGACCCACCGGCGCTTCGATTCGCTGAACTGCTTGTCAGTGTCACTTTTAATTAATACGTCATTATATTGAATAAGACGAAAAGCTTAAAAAGACATCTGATGGAAGACGACCTACCCAAAAGGGAACGACCTAGAGTGTTGCAGCTGCCCCAAGGCATGCAGGCCAAGTAATGACGGCGAGATAAGAGGATAAGGCGAATTTCGGGTGTGCCTAACAGACCGATGGTATTGTTGACTTGATTCGGTGGGATTGTGGATGCGGAGCAGCCTTGTAGTCGCGACGTGATCGATTGCAGTCTAGATACGATACCCAAGCAAGAGCAGACGAGGATTGGACCAAGCGTGTGCAGATGCAACAGATCTCCACTGCTAGCAGTCGTGCACGGTCGGTCAACCGTATTCAGGCCATCCACGAGTCCCAACTGCTGGCATTTGGAAGTATTCCATGACATAACACGGCCTTGTAAGACTTGTCATTCATGAGGGTCGACCAGGACGGCCAGTATGGTGAGTTCTATCCTGGAAACCATTAACCTTTCTGAGGTATTCGATGAATCTGTAGGATTTGAACCGGAGGGGAAGGTCATGGGCGGCTACGCTTTTGGGCAGCTCGCAGCGACCAATGAAATCGTTCGAGCACCATATGGTTATCGCAGACTTGAGGGCTTGTGATAATTCGACTCTTTGCCATCCCAAGCGTTTCTCGTTTGGAGGGATAGGGCGTCCGATCAGCAGCACTCGTTCTCGCCCGGCGGGATTTCGTCAACTGCGTTGAATCTATTCCACTGCAGCTTGGGAAACTCGATGGCGATCGAAACCTGGAATACGAGCCTCTCGTGAGCACTGATCCTGGGGCAGCGGTGCTAATGCATTACGAGCGCAATGGTAGCAATTCGGTGTCGGCCTTGATCCGTCTTCAGGAATTTGAACGCAGCGCTTTCATGACTGTGACTCTACTGTCCTATGAGAATACCGGATAATGTTGGGTAAATTTACAACTCACGCGTTGACTGTCTCAAGCTGGAAGGTGAAGAACCTTCGGCTCTGCCCCTCAAACCAATCGCCAGTTTCGTTCCAACGTCGCCAATAAAGCATGAATGCCCCAGAAGGATTTTGTGTTGTGTTGGTAAGAATGAATATGTCGCAAAAGCTGCGTGGAAAGCGAACGCAGTTCTCGGAAAGCCAAGCTCGGAGTCATTGTAGAAGCTCGAAGAACAGCTGAGGATGTGCCGGTCGGCCACGTACTTATAAACCTGCCAGAGCCCACCATTCATAGAGCGAAGGTTACCACCACTTCATGGTAATGGCGTATGTCCATGTGTGAAGGATGTCGTAAGATCCTTGATTTGCCAAATCGGACGTGTGGCTTTATTGGGGAGCTTGTGAAGATAAGACCCTGACAGGCTGCATATCATATGTCGAACTCCCAGCATCGCGAAAGCTTCCAGGTTCGAAGTGGGTCGAGGCGAAAGGACTTCGCGTTTGCGGGACGGGGCACTTCTTGATCGCAAGGCCATCTCTTCTCTCGACGCAGAGTGCTGCTGGAGAATTGGAGGACTCGGTTGGCGCGTACTAGGAAGCCAATTCTCGCTTCAACCACCAGCCGCACATGCAGAGATGGTTGTCCAGCTGACGACCAGATTCAAGGTCGCTCCCGAACAAGTCATCAGCATAAAGGCCAATGAAATTGCGAGTGCCGCACACTCTGCCATGTGCTTGTGCTTGTGGTCGGGATGCGGTCGCGCGAGCTGACCGTGCAACCAAACTCCTGGCAGATGGACATGCGCGTCCCTAGCTCTTCGTGCATCATAAGCTCTGGCCGGTCCAGTCGCGTCGGTTTCGCTTATGAATGAGCTACCAGAATATGTCGGCGGACACCTCCAAATGAAAAAGCTGCTCGAGAATATTTCTGAGCTCTTGCACTGGCTGCGAATCGCAGCTCTGTGAGACCCCGCCAAAAACAGCTCAGGGCTGGCATGGCCAATGGCAGCAGAGCAAGCTCCAGGGTGGATTTCTGATGTCCATTTCGATTGAAAACTATCTTTCGAGGAAAATGACGCGTGTTGGAGAATAACAGTGAGCTGTGGAAAAAGCGTAGCATGCAAGGGAGTTGGAGGAGGCTCCGGGTATATGTGGAGCTGTGTGAGCCTGCTCCGAATGATAGATTCGGAGCGGGCAATTTGTGGGGAACCATAAAGCCTTCACGACCCGCAGGTCCGACGCATAAATTAACACAATCAATATCCTCACCTATGTGGCCTCTTCTCCCCATTTCATTCGTTCGTCGATCATGTCGTGCCTTACCCCAGATTGACATTGAGATGAAACCCAGAGAAGGACGCGTCAAGGTCCCACACTCTCAGCGTCGCCCTCAAAACCCACGTACCTGGCTCAATACCATATTGAGACAATCTACCCTGCATGTGGCGATGTGCAAGATCGTCTGACGATGAGCTTTCTTGGTACGGAACGGGAGCATGGCAGTTAAGATTAGGATCCGCATGGCGAAGATCACAGAAGCCGAACCTGGTCGTCCGCGAAATTGAATGCATGGCGTTCTAGAGCTTATTTCGACGAACAACTGTTGCCCTAGTACCTAGTCTTGTAATGAGAACTAATTCGAGTTCGGGCAATGTCAAATACCCTCGCATAGGGTACCTAGGTAATGTCATTTGCAGCGCGTGCGCAATATCTGTACAAAATGAGCAAGGTCTAGTTTAGTCTTCGCTGTGAACCCTCGCTTAAGACTGTTGGTATTGACGAAGTGCAGAAGAAGGTAATACGGTATGGTTGGACGCAATTTCACCCTCTTCTTGACAAATTCGAATCATCGCTAAATAGAGGAGTATCATCGCGCGTATGATGAGAATCCAAGATTCATGGTTGATCCTATGTACTTGAAGCTACTGCCAATCACCACTCTGTAAATTGAAAATGAAAGTCCAAATACATCAATCCGCATCATGCCTTCATAAATATTCTCAAATCATCAAGTCAGCTGTCTCTTTGCATTTATGCCGCTATGCTGAATATCCACAACAAGTGAATGACCTAGCTCTCGAACCCAAAGCATCTAACCAGAGGGGTTGCCGTTGAAGGCGAGGTAGTTGAGCGTGCCGCTGGGGATACCAGTGATCTTGGACTTCTGAGAGAGGGTCTGGATACGGGAGCAAAGGGCAGCTGGGCTCTTCTTACCCTCCAAGGCCAAGAGGTAGGCCGCAAGACCGACAACGTGAGGGGTGGCCATCGAAGTGCCAGAGATGGAGTTCTATCCTTCTGTTAATAAGGGTCCTAGGTGGAATACTCAATAAAAGACTCACGGTGCCACCGTTGTTCCAGGTGGAGAGAATAGAGACACCAGGGGCAAAGACGTCGACAACAGATCCGTAGTTACTGAAGGAAGCCATATTATCGCTGCTGTCGGTCGCACCAACAGTGCAGACGGTAGGCTCAGAAGCGGGAGATGAATTAGCAGCGTTGGTGGCCTCGTTACCGGCGGCGACACCCATGAAGAGACCTGCAGAGACAGCGCTAGCGGCTGCAGAGTTAACGGCAGTGGATTTGCTACCTCCAAGAGACATGTTAGCGACGGCTCCATTCGGGCAGCTACGGGTCTTCTGGTCGTTGGCAGCAAAGTTGATGCCAGCAATGACGCCAGAGTTAGTTCCCTGGACTATGTGTAAGCAAATTGTTAGACCAGGGAACAAATTAAGCATACAGAGCCGCTAGCATCAAGGACCTTGACAGCATAGAGCTTGGTCTGCTTGGCAACACCATAGGTCTTGGAGCCAATAGTACCAGCAACATGGGTTCCGTGACCGTTGCCGTCAGTGTTGGAGCCATCACCAGCATAATTGGCAAGGAACGTGGCACCTATGTTACATGAGCATTCCTTTGTGGGCGAGGGATTGGGTGACATCAACTCACGTCCTTCGAACTCGGGGTGTGAGGTGTAAATACCAGTGTCGATCACATATGAGCACGTGCCGGTACCCGCGGAAGAGTCGTACGTGTACGATGAGATACCCTTGTTGACGTGGGAAATACGCCCCAAGCCCCAAGTTGAGGAGGACTGGGTAACGTAGGCTCGTGGCTCGAATTCCACTTGATGTTGCACGATGGCATCCTTCTCGATATACTCAACCTGCAAAGCATCAATATCACTATTGAAAGTTGTGGGTCATTTTCTCAAGAGACTACTCACGCTAGGAAGAGCGGCCACAAGCTTGACAATAGCATCACTCATCTCCGCGGCGAAGCCCTTGTACTTGCCGAATCCATAGACATGCTCTGGGCTCTTATCCAAAAAGGCGAGAGCCGCTTCAAGCAGTTCCTGGGCCGCCTCGTTCTTCATCTTGATGATGTATTTCCCGGGAATAACTTGACCAGCTCGGGGCGTGATCACAGGGGCAGCGATTGCCAAAGGCAGAACTGCAAGAAGAAGAGAAAACCGCATGTTGACTGATTGTAATGAGGGCAGCTGTTTGAAGCTTGAATGAAGGGCTTTGCTATTGACTTAGGGGCATGAGTGATTGTTTGCTGGAGATACATTGAGGAAGCATGAGCTATCTTATATAGTCGAGCTCTCAGTCCTGGTGTGGACGTAAGTTCATGGTAGTGGTGTTCACCTTCCAATTAGGATTAGCGAAGCCGACAAACAAGAAGATCGCGTGTCTCCGACGTTAATGTCAACCACGTCTTGGACGGGGTGCCTTGGTAAAAGCGGCTCAACATGGGCTGCGATGTTTGGTTCCTGCCCAGCTGGGGAGGTAGTACAGGCCAGGCCGGCGGACCTTCCTACGAGGTCACGGCGTTAGCTCTCATAGAGAGCCATGGAACAGGAGACCAAGGAATCATGAGAATGAGTTGGCAAATCCTACCGGAGATCAGCAGGCCATGTTCTTGGCAAGAGCATTTGATATTAACTTACTTACCATATTAGGGATGTGAATTTGCATGTCGAAGTGTTTCAAGCCAGACCCCGTTCCTGGCGGTTCATTTAGTGCGGGAAAATGCAGATCGACAACGGTCAGGTCTAGCTTGGGCGCCTCGCTGTACCCTGCCACAAGACCCTTGCTATGATAAGGAAGCACCTGCACGAGATGGACGCACTGAATTGCGGAGAGCGTAATGCCAAGATGGGAACTTTCTTTCATACGGGGCGGTTGTATGTGCTGTCAGACGACGTGCTATTCGTCCGGCTTACCGGTAGGGAGTAGTACTCGCTTATGGCACAATTCGATTGGGTCCATCTGTGAGATTGGAGCGGAGCGCTGGAACAAGAGCGGTTAGTAAAAAGTGAACAAGACAAGATAGCTGATGTACCACCAGTCCCTGGACTCCAAGGCCCACCCGCTCGGGACGAGCCGTCACAGCCACCGTTACAGCCAATGGCTAATCGATCGCTTACGATTAGAGATTAAAATCGCCTAGAACACAGGAAGGTGAATACTAGTGAAACACAATGAAATTTGTATGGCGATGGAGCCCTATGGAGGCATACTCAGTTCACGGGACGCTTGCTCGAACAACCAAGAGGGGGTATGTTGAGCGCACCAACTATGACCCGTCTCAACCCCGGGTGGGTCGCTCATAGGCCGCGGTTTAATTAAGACTGATCTTGGTTTCATGCTTTCGAGAACATCCAGCGTCGATCTCCTACACCGTCCGTCTGGTCGGCGGAGCCATTATGAGCTGAACATGAGGGTTTGAAACGTTGACCAATGGACGACTTGATGGCGCTTGAGAGTCGCCCTGCGAAGCGAAACCTCATTACAGCCTTCCTCTTGAGGATGACGATCACTCCGCCTCGTTCATGACTCCTACTTGGCGAAGGAAATGGCGTGCGGATAGGAGCAGACTCGCCTGCCTCTCGGTTGCCCCGGAGTGTTTGTCTGCGGTATCGATCGCCTGACCATCCAGTTCACTAACGTTAAGCTTAAAAGCACGTATAGCAAAACCACCTCCTGCTTCCGGCTAGAACGACCGAACATCAATATATTCCAAGACAGGCCCCAAGCCACACCTCAGATAAGGCGATAAGCCGGATAGAACCATCAACGAATTGGAAGAGTAAATGTGTGCCACTGCCGTCTGACAGCAAGTTGGTACTCATGCCAGGTACCTGCTCTGCGTCCTTCATCGTAGGTTCCAAAGTTCCAAAGCACCTCGAGGAGGCGTTTGAGGGTTTGATGATCCCAAGGCTTAGCAGGTGGCCGGGTAGGAGACGGGCTATCCACCAAGAAAAGAAAAGCAGACGCCAAGACGCTGGCAATTGGCCTTGAATCCCTGGATGAGCAGGTATGCGCGGATCTCGCGCCATCGCCTAGAATCTCGAGGAGCACATGGCCCCTGTCGCCAGGAGAGGGATGCTTCCAGAAAGGGGACATGGTCGCGAGAGTGTCCTTGGCAGCACTTTTGCTGAGCGCCGTTGTCGCCATGCAATCGTGAAGGTGCGTTGATGTGCTGCAGAAGGGACGCACATGTTCGGCGCTGCGGTTGAGGAGGTTTGCTGTGCTGGATGGGGATGGCAAAGATCGGGCGGGGATCGTCTCACCTACTGGCCGGACGAATCACGGCTTTCCTTCGGCCCGCAAGCTCGACAAGAACCCTTCAACAGCACTTTCATCCATCCATGGATGGATGACACACAAACGCTTCAGGACGATAATTCATCTAGGCAGCTTCCAGCCGCATCGCGCTACATCCCAGTGAGTTGTCCCCCGGGGCGGCCGTCTCTCGAACTAATTTACTTACGTGCCGTTGATGTACCACGATAAGCGGGCACTTTCTCGCATCCGCCAGAACGAGTGCTACGGGTGGCTGTAGCACAAGTGCTGCTTTTGACCTCAAACAATGGCAAGTTAACGCTTTCAGCGCTGATGCCAGTTTCGTACCCAGCGACCAACGCCTGTGGTGGAATCGAGTGGGCTTGCCGGGGCCCAGTACAATCAAAGATTTCGTTACTCAATTGCAAGACAGAAGCATGTAATCAGGCTGGAATATGATTTCCTTTTCTGGAATAACCTCAAAAGAAGCAGGTGGAGATAAGTTTCCCCAGACCGCTACACGGACACCTCCCGGTTCTGCAACTAAAGCGAACCCCCGGATCCTGCCATGCCTCATGACCGCGCATGATATGCATCGTTCCAATGTTCTATGCATTCGCGAATACCGGTACGATATCGGAGTCAACCAAACACGGCATCATCTAGCCTAACCTCCACAGTGTGGGCAAAGGACCTGATTTGCCAAAGACCGGATCGACCTCAAGAACGGGAACCTTGGAGCAATCAATCGATCTCGCCTTTGTCTCTTCGGCGCCTTCTTTACACCAGTTCATATCCCAAGCCGCAGATCCCTGTTGGCGTCAACCCCATTACCTGAGACCTTCCTCAAACGGTTTCCCTTCATAGGAACTCCGGAGGACTATAGAGATTAATGAGCACCTTGGGATATAGCCCCATGAACTGGTAGTCGCGGTCCGATTCAATCGAGCAGTGACTTATGCCCGCCTGCATGATCTAGTCAGCAAGGTCATTTGCCTTCCATGTGGGCACGATGAATACGCACCCGGAGGAAAAACAGTTCGCCTTCTGCAACTCTTAGCCTCATTCCAATTTCGTTGCCTTCTCCGTTAAGTTTTGCATCTATTGGCGATCTGCCAAGCTCATACGTGCTCTGCCCCTTGATGTCAGCGTAGCACTCATGCACATTGGAATGGAAGTGGGCAACCCCGTAGGCCTTCCACTGCCCTCCTTTGATCCAATCGTTCGATTCAATCAGCTCTAGCATATCTTCTGCGCTAAAGCCTTGCAAAACCCCACGGTATACCAGGACAGGAAGCCGTGAATTTGGGACATGAGCTGTTGGAGCAAGCAAATGTTGCTCGGGTTCGCATCGAGCCAGGTTTCCAGGCATTTTTGTAGTACTGCCAATAATGAATACTGATATGAACAGCAAGAAATAGAAGAGTCAAGAGTGGGGCATCAGACAAACCGAGGCAACGTTAGAGATACGTCAGGTTTGGCATTTCCCACGAACGGAGTGTCTCATAGGAATTCCTCACATGCGGGTAATGAATAGTGGACAAATTTCCAGGCATTCAAAGCACAGCTCAGCGCATGATGCCAGCGACTCCGAGTAGCTACCTCTTTGCGCCTATTCTCGAGACGAATACAGTCGAATATTTGTCCCAGCACCGCAGTTGATCAAGGCCGTGAGCAGCGAAAGAGCCAATTTGGGAGGAAAGAACGAGTTGCTTGGTTAGTCCAAAGTCCATATTCTATGAGAAAATGATCGCGAAGCGGCAAACTTTAGAAATGGAGTCACGTCCCCAGGTCGCTTGAAGAAGCACAAGTTGTGTTCAGTAGATGCTGAGCTTTTAGTTTGTCGAATTCACCCTGATATTGGGTGATAATCTTGCTTCCTCAACCCATTTGGAGGGAGCTCAGTTGAAGTAAGTGAGCTCATGTGATCTCGTGTTGGTCTGTTGTGTTGGTAACCAGACTGCTCGTCAATAGTATGTAGTGGCGAGATGAGTCTCCCACATTCTGAGATCTAGATGTTGCCGAAAGAGCTAGCACAAATCAGACAAAAAGAACAGTTCCAGCTGTATTGATAGATTTGATCTCCAAAGATGAGCTAATGGAAGTCAAAGCAACGAGTGGCTTTTGGGGATGGCATTCCGTTTGTGCTGATTCTGGACTAGCGTCCTTTCCGCTTCCGTCACAGTCACCTGTCCTTGTTTGCAATACGGGGAAAAATATCACCATATCCTAAAATCATTCTTCAATCACGCTCTCGGAGTTCTTGTTACTAATTACAGGCACCCGTTAGGACCCATCTAGTCCCTGAAAGCGTCTCAATCCCGATGCTGTTTTTAACTCAACCGCGCGCATTGTGGGAGCACGATGCCAAGACTGACAGAAACACCATCCGTCCGTGTATTGGTGGCTGTTCGGTGTTACGATCTCAGGAGATCTTGTGTTCACACGACTGGCGTTTTTCAAATATTCTAAGCATGCCTCCCTACCATCGGAAGAGCGAGATGATCATTTGTACGACTCCAGGAACACACAAATCAAGCCCCACGCAACGTCGTCTATCTTTGAGGCACCTCTAGAACTTCGAAGTTCCTCATTCTCATCAATCCTCACTAGTCTCTTTCAAAATGCTGATCGGTCACATACACGGTGGGGCTTTGACGGTTAAAATTGTATTCATTCTATTGTTGCTGCTTCTCCTTGGCCTTTACTCACTTCCTCGCGCAATTCGGCCTCTTCCTGATCTCTCTTCATTAACACATCTTACGAACACTGCCCATAATTCTTCAAAAACTCCATACGCCCTCGGTGTCATCGAGTTTTGGCGAAATCTTGCCAGTAGCCTTGAACAAGGTCGCCCCAGCTGCGCCCCTCTCACGGTCATCCAAGATGCAAAAGCGTCGGACCCTGAGTTCACCACTTGGGAGCCACTGAAATATGGAAAAGCCAGGCCTGAAGGCATAAATTTGACGGGAGTCGAGGAGAAACAACTCTACGAAGGTCACAAATTCATAAAACGGGCGGCGCGGCGTCTCGCTCCGAAATTATGGTATGAAAAAGGCAAACAGGGGATCGTCACGACAGCAGGCCCATACCAAATACCGATACTACTAGTCTCTCTCCGAATGCTTCGTCGGACGGGGTCGAAGATACCTGTCGAACTATTTCTTGCGAATTGGAACGAATATAACGCCACAATCTGTGAGAAGATTCTTCCTACCCTCAATACTCGGTGCCGGGTCCTCAGTGACGTATACTCGCAAGCAGCAAAGGCGAGCCCACCACAGCGCTTTCAATTCAAGATATTCGCGATACTCTTCTCAAGTTTCGAGCATGTGCTCTTCCTCGACGCAGATTGCTTCCCTCTGCATGACCCCCGGTTTGTTTTCAACACCGAACCCTATCTTTCGAATGGACTGGTGACATGGCCGGACTACTGGGCCAACACGGCCTCTTCCCACTACTTTCACATCGCTGGAATCCCCGAGGTGCCGGTTTCGACACGCCTCTCGACCGAATCAGGACAACTTCTGTTGAACAAGAAGATACATGCTGCTTCCCTGATAATGATGATATACTACAACTACTACGGTCCAGAGTACTACTACCCACTTCTCTGCCAGGGATCTCACGGTGCTGGTGACAAAGAAACCTTCATTCCGGCCGCAATGGTCATGGAACTCCCGTTCTACCAGGTCAGGACTGGCGCTGGGCCTCTTGGTCACTGGGAGAACGGAGGTTTCCATGGCCTCGCAATGTTGCAGATGAATCCTGAACACGATTATCGGAATCCACCTCCGTATCCCACGCACTTTGACCCCAAGCCTGAGGTTCCGAAAGATGAGAAGCCGAAACCACTTTTCATGCATCATCTCTACCCGAAGCTTAACCCGTATAACGTACTGGACGAAGGAGGACCGGCAAGAAAGGACGGAAAGTGGCATCGCATGTGGCCAGATAATCAAGAGGTTTTGGAATCTTTTGGATATGATGTAGAGAGGAGAGTATGGGAATGTATAGCCGAGGAGGCGTGTTCGCGTGATGAAGGGCTCTGTAAGAAAGCGAGGAGCTATTACAAGGATGTCTTCGGGTGGTCGGGATCGGAGCAAGAGATAAACACCGGGAAGAAAGGTATAGCGGCATCTTAGCGCATATCTTAAACCAGGACATGGTGTTTGATGAGTGTCCCCTGACTTATGATGCCATTTATCGCACTAAACCTACCTTGGGGAGTCGTCCTAACTAACACCTTTGGGTAAAAGATGCGGAGATGATTCGGGCGCTCGAATATCAATAGGAGATTTATACGGTTCGTCTGTCACAACAAACTCTATTGTTTACTTGCTTGAAATGGAGCCCCTGACAAGTAGGAAAGTTTGGGTCATACAAGCCAAGACCTTCTTGCTCTTCGATACATTACCCCATTGATATAAAGCTACAACTAGGATCCTAGGTCTAGACTGGATGTCACCCCGCCCCTCGCCCTTGTTTGCTAAATTTGCTTTTGGAGCTTTGTTGTTCAGCTCTCGCTCCATTGACTCGCTGATTCGCTAGCCCACCATACCTGCCGTACATCGAACTACGCCTCACAGCGGGGCAAACGATATGAGGTCTCACAGCCTGATATAGACTGTCGTTTGCCTTAAAGGCTATCTACCTGCGGGCTTTCACGGATTCCTCAGCACGCTTTTTACCCTGTTCCTCGACTTGATCTCGGACTTTCGACTCTCGGATATACTCGGCGATTCATGCTATGGATCCTATCACTCTGATCGCCAGCATTATCGCGATCGTACAAGCTTTGGACCGCATCGCGGTCTTGACAGCCAAGTTTAAGCTTTTCCTCGAAGCCTCGTCGGAGATACGAAGTCTTGTGAGCGAGACTCTGGACTTGCGTCTAGTAGTGGACAGAGTGCGACTGAATGCAGAGTCTTGCGCCGATGTAGATGACGTCGTCCTAAGACATCTCCTTAAGTCTTGTGAGAGCACCGTTGAAAAAATTGAGAGCCTGATTCGCAACAAGCTCACCAAGCAACGACCTAGGGGGCTCGTAGTTCAAAGGCTAGCGTGGGCCAGGAGAAAACGCGAAGTACTTTCCCTGCGAAGGCAGCTCCAGGGGCGTAAGGCAATGCTCTGTTTGAGCCTGATGGGAACTACAATGTAAGTAATCCTTTCTGTCAGTACTATACCGAGCCACCAAGCCTTGTCAAGTATGTCAAATTAACGGACAGGCAGCTCAAAACAGACCCAAATTCAGGCCGGGGTCGCTGAACTCAAAGAACTTGTGATAAATGCCACGCATCTCGGCGAGGAAGCAAATACTCTTCGCAAGGCTGCCGCAGAGTATGACAAAGAGTCGCAAGTGTCTGACTTAAACGAGTCAGTGATCGATGATATCTGTAGAGAAGAATCGGATTTCTCGCCACGGAGATATGGTCAACCGTTCTATTGCCCAAGGACCTGCGATTGTCGCTGCCATCGCCGAGTCCTTATCAGACTTGGGCTTCTGAGCTTTTATCATCTCACGGGATCGATTACAATCGGAACTGTCGGCAACGTGCTTAACCCTAACCTTTCAGCTTGCAGTAATGCGCAATGTTTTCAGAGATCCGCACCAAGACTACTGGTCATCCTCCATCCTCCGCAGTGGCTACTTTCCTTTGCCTTGGGGCTTGTATATCGAGGTGGTCCTTCGCCTAGTTTAGCACTCTATTTCCCAAGAATGGTACCTCCCGATGCTGATATTGCTATTGCCATCCGCTCAGGCAACTGTGCCCGCATCCAACACTTGATCTCAGGAGGCGAGGCTTCACCTCTAGACGTCATTGGACCGTACGGATTCACCGCGCTCAATCTCGCCATAGTTTACGGACAAACAAAAGCCGCTGACTTACTTTTGTCTATCGGCGCCCATAGGTACGCGACGACTATCTCGGGTCGAGTTGGTGACATCTGCCAATTCTGGACGAACTTCAGCCTTGTCAGGTGTTCTCTTCCCGGCAATGAGATTATTAAGGACGCTTTTCATCTCTGTTCAACCGAAAAGTATCTTGATATGATACAGTTGTCTGGGCCAGCATTTTTGGAAGAAGGAACACCACTACCCAGGCTTCATAAAGCCATACTTGGACTCACTTTAGAGGGAAAAGGGGATTTGATTCGCTATTCCCGATCCTCTATCAATGACACAGATTCTCTGGGCCGAACAGTACTACATTGGGCTGTGTGCCAGAATAGTGCGGATGTGCTCGACCAACTCCTACAGTGTGGAGCTGACCCCAATTTTCACGACAACGACCGAAAAACTCCCCTTCATTTAGCCGCGGCATTTGGCCATGCTCAGATCGTGGAAAGTCTCATAGCTTCTGGGGCAGACCTTCACGCTGGAGACGCGGTGCTTTGCACCCCAATGCATGTGGCCGCGTTGTGTGATCACAGTTCTATCGTATTACAGCTTGCGCGCGCCGGGGGAGATATTGAGTACAAAAACGGGGTTGGAGAGACACCTCTTCTAACAGCATGTCTGATGGGTGGATCTCGTACTGTTAAGGTGTTGTTATCTTACGGCGCCAATCCTGATGCAACATGCAAATGGGGATGTTCTGCTTTGGGCAGGGCCATAAAGTTGAATCGACACTCGACCGTTCAAACGTTGCTTGAACACGGTGCCCCAACGAACATGGTTCGACATGACAGAAAGACGCTTCTGCATCTGGTTGCAATGGCGGGTGACCTCGAAATGATTAAACTTCTCACTGAAGCCGGTGTGACCGGTTATGATGTCGATGCGGTCGATGAAGATGGTATGACAGCTTTGCAAATCCTACGGCTCAGAAAAGATGCCGAGAGTGTGATGGACTCTTTCTTATGCCTTAGTAAACAGACTGAGACCCCAACGGGAAACAATGAAGCGGACGGCGAAGAGGTGGATGCTTTCTTTGACGCAGTTGAAGTCCTCGCGCTCCAGACGACAGATTGAACGAGCTTCAGAATCACCCGGAGAGATCAGCGGTAGAGGTCAAGGCTTTGCTTGAATGTTCTAGCTTGGTTCTCATCGACATCCACGTTGCTTGGGATCACACTTTCTAAATTCTTAACCACAGTCGCTACGCCTGTTTACCCTCGATTTGAAACTGTTCGATGCACTTTAATGGTTGTTCATGAAGTATTTGTCGTTATCATTAAATAGTAAGAAGCTCATTTAAACCACGTCTCCCACACTCATCACTCATCGTTAGCTTCCTCTGCCATTGCTCCCAACATCGACCCGTGTCGGACGAGTGATCCCACCGAACCAATTGAGGTCGAGCTCCCTTTTAGTTGCGATGCCACTCTTTTCAGCCCCAGGTCAAATTCGTGCCTCACTTTCAGTACTGTCTCAATATGGCTTAACTGTAATGGCTTTTCTTCGAACCTTGCCAACGTTTGTGCCGTATGTACCGCATTCGAGATTTCTCTTCCGTTCAGCTTAGTACGAATGAACACATCGACCGCCTCCTTGAATTCCCGATCGAGTTCACCGCCAATGGCAGCCTTGAGACTCTTCTCCCAGAGGGTCCTCCTCATCTCTAGCTCCGGTGGGTGGTAACCCAATGCGAGATGTATTCGGCTCTTCATTGCTTCGTCGAAGACCTCCACACGATTTGTCGTTAGGAAGACAATGCCACTGAAGTACTCGAGATGCCGAAGGAACACAGCTACCAACGCGTTCCGGTTTGCAGCGTCTGCGACGTCGTCCTTTCGGGTCTCGAGAAACACATCGGCTTCGTCAAACAGAACGATAGACTTCCAGATCGTTGCCCACTGCAGAAATCGGACCAGCCGATACTCAAAGTACCAAGCGCAGTTTTCTTTGTTCAACTCAGCCAAACTCGTACTCAAGAGTGCTCGTCCTGTTATTTCGGCAGAACATTCGGCAGTCAAAGTTTTCCCTGAACCGGGGGATCCGTGAAGAAGGATGACAAGGCCTTTGCCCTTTTGTTTCGTCTGATCTCTTGGATTGTCGGGAAACGGGTGGCTGGATACCAGTGCTTGTAACAGAGCCTTCTGCTCACTTTTCAAGACGAGAGACTCCATACTCTGCTTGTTCCAGGCGACCTCGGCAATATGGGGCAAGTAAAAACGGCACCACTCCTTGATCGCCAACGAGAATCCGTAAACAAAGGGTGGGCAGAGCATTTTATCCAATTCCGAAAGCGAACGGATGCTGACAGTGCTCATATTGTTATCTTCTTGGAAAGTCTTTCGGTCAATGACTATTCTCCCTGTCTCTTTGTATGGCAGCCAAACGTTGGGGAAGTCAGCCATGTCTGGATCCCAATAATCCATCGGAGGCTCCTTATGATAAGAAGCAAGGCCGTCGTATTGACGCACGCAGCAACTCTGCAATTCCAGAAAGTGTGCGCCACGTTCTTCCATCCGCTTCTCAAGGTCATCGCCCTGGTAGTATTTCCGGGGGTACGTGGGCAGGTCTTTGATGTTGGCAGGGTGCTCCGAAGCAAAGAATCTCTTCTGGTGTATTCTGGTAATGAGCTTGGCCTCGCCAATATCCTCGCCGTCGAAATCAGTATAAGTACAGTGGACTTCGAAGTATTTTCCCTCTCTGGTGTTTTCCTCGTAAGCTGTCCTAGTGCACTTGAGCAGCCATGGGAATCCGTCTTCGAAGCGGATTTGCATATCTCCAGGTCGATATATGGTCCACAGTCGAGCAAAGTCGATCCGGCAATTCTTGATCTGTATTTCACATCGCCTCTTTTCACGACCCATGGCAATCTCCATAAAGTCAAACAGCAGGTTCATGTGCATACGAGCGACATCATCTTCTGTCTCGTCTCTATATGCGCTGAGATCGTCCCAGTAATGGTATAGCATCTGGTATGGGCCCTCCATTTCGAACGGCTCTGAAAAGTCGGCGGCTACAGTGGGATGAGATTTGACCACGTCCCTGAATGCCTTCAGGATATGCTCAGAGTTGATGGTGACGACTTCCTTCTCCAGCCGATTCTTCTCGGTGAAATGCTGATTGACGACGACAGCATACGGGTCATCGACGCCATTTCCACGATTCGCTCCTAGATTCTCTACCACAACGTCCTCGGCATTTCCACTGCGATCATATCGCTGCTGTCGAATTCGAAGTTCGCAGGTCGTGCCAATGTTTTCTTGGCTTGGTCCTAGTCCAGTGGGAGTCGATGGCGTCTCTTTCCCTTTTTTCGTCATGCTGCTGGTAGGGATTCCACAAGTTTGAATAATGTCCCGTGGTTGTCTAGAATGTGTATCCCGACTTTATAGGATTTTAGTTTCGGCCTACCCGACCAGCGGCTGGAGGTTGCCGCATTAGCGCACGTCAGCAGCACCGGAAGGAATCAACATTAGCCCCCAAATTTTCTCCTTTAGGCATGACTTCCAGCGATTGTCGGCCCCCACCAGCCACCAGCGCACCACAATCCTCCGCGTCCTCCAACTCCATTCGCCCTCTCGAGCTCGCCAGCTTCGGGCCCGTGGCCAAAATGCCTGCATCTGCATATCAGACTAAGCCATGTTAATGCCCATTTTTCCTTTTTGTCGATATTTGAGGCACCACCCTGCCGCGTCTGACCTGGCGGTCTGCTGAAGCAAACAACCAAGACTCCCGGTGTGTCGTGTGATCCATCCCTCAACAGCTCAACGTACCACGCGAAATGGCATCGCCTACAAGAAACGCCTTTGCGCGAGCGCTGGAAACATATATTTCCGACATAAAACGCGATGAAGACCCCAGCAGCCCGTTCTATACGGAAGTCCTCTCGATCCTCAGCACTACCCAAAGCCCACCTATGGCCTCCCAAGTCAAACGAAGCGAGGAGCAACTCATCCAGTTGATTCAGGACTTAGACTCGAGACAAAGACGTAGTAGCAAAATTAGACGCATATCAGACAAACTACATCCGTTTGTCACGGGATTAAGCCGATACACGAATTGCTGCGATGTCTTGATTCAAGCGGCACCGTCGGCAGCGGTCCTGCTGTATGGCGGTGCTAGAATAGTACTTCAGTTGGCAGAGAAGTTCCACAACTGCTTCGAAACTGTGTTATCGATTATGGAAGACGTAGGAAAGCTTCTCGATTGCTACAACCTTTTTGCGAAAGCTTACGAGGCATCGGCGGACATGCAGCAGCTGCTTGTCGAGACTTACAAGAATATTGTCTCCTTCTGGCAGAAGGCCACGAAACTCTTCAGTCGCAAAGCTTACAAGACACTGTTGCGCGGAATCGTCAAGCCTTTGGACGCTGAGTGGCAGAAATGCCGGCAGGCGTTGGAAGACGATTCGAAACATGTGGCAAGATTCGCCCAAGCCACAGAGGCGGATCTGGCAAGGCAAAGGGACGAAGAGCGAGCACTGCATCAACAAGCCAAATTGAGGAGACAGATAGTCGATTGGATCAAGGGCCGTGACGACGACGTCAAACTCGACACCCGTCCTGACTTGCGCCAGAATCTGGAAACACGCTACCAAGACACGTGCGAATGGTTCTTCGAACAGCCGGGCGTTGAGGCGTGGCTTGTCGCAAAGAAGTCCACAGCAATATGGTACAGCGCAGGACCTGGAACTGGGAAAACCATTACAGCTTCGGGTCTTGCCCATAGGCTCCAGGACGAGGGAAGGAGAACGGCGACTTTCTTTTGCTCGTTCAACGACGTTGTCCGAAGAAAAACTATTACTGTGTTTCGGTCGATTGCTCTTCAACTGCTAAGCACTTCCGATTCTATTCCGGAGAGAGTCAAGCGGTTGTACGAAGAAGATCTGACCCACCACTGTTCAAATCTTACGGACATTAGAGTTGCATTGGAGGTCGTGGAGCATCTTATAAAGCAGTTACCTCGCATTCACATTATTGTGGATGGTTTGGACGAGTGTGCAGACAGACGCGAATTACTTGCTGCTATTTGCCATCTGCTCCACGCGAAGACGTACGGCATTGTTAAATGGTTTTTCTCAAGCCGAGGCGATTCCGACATCCGAAATGCCTTGCGCAGACACGAAGTCATAGAGATCGAAGCCCGCCAGGATTGTCTTATGAGCGATATCAGGAAATATCTCACCCCTCGGCTTCATTGCGACGAATGCGTGGATCACTGGACCTCTTTGTCGGATGGGAACTTTCTGTGGATGTCGCATATGCTACCAGTCATTGAAGGAGAGACTTCAACTTGTGCGGAGGATCTTGAAGAAGAGCTGAAAACTTTCCCCAAAGGTCTTACAGGGTGCTACGCTCGAAGTCTAGCACATCTATCCAAACGCCCAGAAAAACATCAACAACTTGCGCGAAGAATCTTCACGATGGTTGTAGGAGCCGTCCAACCATTACGTCTTAGAGAACTGACACATGCTCTGGCTGCGTCCAAGGGGACATCGGACTATTCCGAGCGAAGCCTTCCTCGAATGGAGCTTATCGAAGAGTTGTGTTCGAATCTCATCAAATTTGACCGTGGCACGAATGGCACAGACGATGATCCGGTGCTAAAAGTTATTCACAAATCCGTACAGGACTTCTTCCTCCAGAACCCAGAGTCGCTCGATCTCCCGGACGCTAGCCTAAGGCAGTATTTCGTCACTTCCGAAGCAGCGAACCTCGAGCTTGGACAGTCAGCTCTATCATATCTCAGTTATGTTCGATATAATCGACCTCAAGACGTTTCCGCTCTAATGAAGAACAAGGAACACGCTTTTCTGCAGCACGCGGCTATCTTTTGGTATCGCTATCTCGATGATGCGACTTCTTCCCGGAGTCTGAGCGCAAAGGTCGTAGACTTCGTCAGAAGCGAGGCGTTCTGGACTTGTGTTGCTGTTCAGGCTCAGATAGCACCCCACCTATTTGCTCTATACACAAACACGGGCTGTGGGTTTACCATCCAAGCAACAGGACCACAGAAAGACAAGGAGCTTGACAAAGTAGCATACGCTATTCCTTTGCCGGACTGGCTAGAATCAGGCGAATATGGCACCGAAGGCCCTCAGATCATGGAAACGTTCCACAAGTTTGTCATGGAATGGCACCCAGTCTTGAACTCGCATCGCTCTGCTGTAAACGAGTGCGCCATGGACTTCGAATGGCTGATGAACATGCCTGGAAGAATAACTTGGCAGTCTAGTCGAGTGAAGTTTTTCACTGTACCGGGCACTCATTCCTCCTCGAAGGCATTACCTATTTCGATTATTGATCTGGCCATTGAGTCCGAGGAGGTACTCATACGAACTCTGGAGCGCCACGATATTCCCGCGAGGTACACATTTGGAACAATTCAGTTCCCTGACACCTCGGTAATCTCATTGGAGGGCATAAAGGTAGAATCAGCTTACTCTGTAACCGCTCCAGTCTCGGCGGACTTGTATGCGTTCAGTGTGTCTGACGACCTGCAAAAGAAATTCTGGTTGGTGGATATCAGCAGCGTCAAAGCCCGGCAGATCACCGCAGATTCCGAAGAGATCAATGTCCAAGAACTACTTCTTCAGAATCCGCCGCCCGGACGCCACACTACCAGGAGATGGTCTCTGAATTGCCGAGCGAGTAACGTCACTCTGCTCACAGGGGTTGGCAGTCATAGTACTGTTGCATTTCACTGCAGCCAGGATCGACACACCACCGATAGAGAGCCTCCGTCAAGTCAGGAATCCGGCTATGGATCAATGGCCAGCTCCGACAACGGGAGTGACTCTGGATCTGACTCTGAAGTAGATGATGAAACATCAGAGTCATCGTCGCCGACTCAAGACTGCATGTTTATCTTTCAAGACGACGGACCCCCGGTCTGGCACTACTGGAAGTCCACTGTGGGCACCGAAGCTCCATGTGCATTTCACCCC
>MCFA01000138.1:0-112091 GCA_002105025.1 Clohesyomyces aquaticus | reverse complement strand
TTAGTCACGTTGTTAATTCTAGCCTAAATAATTAGTTTAGGGGCAGCTAGCTGCGTAGCCTGCGCTACGACATCTGCCTATTGTTAGGTTGCTAGCAGGTTGCTGTTAGCTTTAGCTTTAGTCTCCTTTACGTGTTAGAGGATTTTGTTATATATTTTCTAGACGCGGAGCTGTTTCCCTATTCTCTCTACTACCTCTCTTGCCTAGCGTGTTAACGCCTTTACTCTCTTGTTCCCTTCTCTTTCTATAGCCTCTAGTATTTTTATTAGCTTCTCTATAGTGTTAGAGTATACCTTGTTTTATTCTCTATTACGTTATGTAGGTAGGTAATATGTTCCTCCTGCTAACGCGTTAGCATGTTAACTCTAGTATAGCAGCGCTATTACGTCGCTGCACTATTTCGCTGTTGTTCCTGCTGCTTGCGTAGCTAGGGACAGTACCATAGGCGTTTTGCTTAATAAATTTATGTTGTTTTAACGCGTTTTTTAATGCTTCGAATCCTTTTAATTCTTAATAATAATAATATATAAGAGGTTAAAGGCAAGACTACTTACTTATATAAGAAATCCTAGCTTGTTCTAGCTAGACATTTAGACTATAAAAAGGAGGAGATCCTTACCTAATCTCCTACTATCTAGCAGATAAGCTAACAACTAATTCTAGCTATAGGTGTAAGCCTACGAGCTACGTATAGCATGCACTTTAAGCTTAGAGATATTACTTAGGCATATATCTAATCTAAGGACAAATTAACACGTACGCTATACGCTAGGCCCCTAAAAGAATTACAAGCAGACTTTCTCCCTAAGACAATCTTTTAGATTATATAACCCTTATATAGCGCTGCTAAATTAGGCCTATACTAGTTTAAAACGTACTATAACTATTATAAAGAGAAGCTTAGGATAAAGGTATTATTATATAATCTCTGCCTGTTAATTATAGATAAAGGAAAAGACATCTTTAGCATTACTAGCCTATAGACAGACAATACTCTTAGCATTTTACCCTAGCTTTTACATAAAGGGAAGAAGATAAGCTGCTTAAAGCTTAGCTACAGGCAAAGGACAAGACTATCCTAGTTAAAGCTAAGCCTATTAAATTTAATAGAGAGAAGGTTAGCCTGTCGCATAGCACTATGACGCTAACCTAGAATAGCTAGGTTAAAGGACTCTATATAATTAACCTAAATGACTTATACTCTACCTAACAGTATGTAGAGCAGCGCGCATGAGGCGTATACATTGCCTCTATATGCTAACTAGAGGCTGCTTTTGACCTGTCTATGGCAGCCTAAACTATAGATCTATTGCCTAAGGATATTAAGGCCCTTAACGCATGAATTTAATAGTAGATTGCTAACAGTAAGCGTGGATTAGCCTATATCTCTCTAGATCTAAACTATATAAAGCTATTTATCTTTATAGATAGCTTATTTGCTAATAACAAGGACCTTAGCTTATAACTTAGATTCTTAATTGTCCTTAGAAATAAGGCTTATATAGGAGTAGCTAATAGCTTTAAGATTTAAGGCAACATTATATACTAGAATTTAATTAAGTATAAACGCGTTACATAAAGCGTCCTTGCTAGCAAGCTATATAGCATAGTAAAAGGCTTTAACAACGCTGTTGCCTTAGGTACTACTCTAAACTAGATTATACGCACTCTAGATTTGCCCTCTATACCTATAGTGCTCTGCACTAACTTAAAGTTATTATATAATTGCCTTGTACGCCTTAGAACTACTAATAAGAAGCGCCTTATAATTAATATTATGTCGCTTTAGGAGTTATATAAGCACTAAGAGATCTTAGAAATTTAATAGATTAATAGCAAAGACAACCTAGCTAATACATGTATAAAGAAGGCCTAAATCTAGCTCTTAAAACTTTAGTGTTAACTAACACCTTAACAATTACTATAGAAGCCTTAGTAGATTACCTAGAGTCTATATAGGGCCCTAAAGCATAACATGCCCTAGAGAGGCCTATTTTCCTTACTATTTTTTAATTCTTAGCATTATATAGCTAACTAATATAACATTTTAAACATTGCTTGCTAAGGGCAATTAGAGCTTTAAGCACTATCTATTTATTTATATTTATAAGACTATAAAGAACATTTTATATTTATATAAAGAGCATAGGATCTAGATTAAAGTATAAAATGTTCTATTTAATTATTATATAAGGAGAGTTCTATACTATCTAAGGCTATAAATATCTACCTATTAAACAACTATTCTACTAAGAGTACCTATTAGGTATAATAATTAACTAAGCACTATGGCTCTGCTACATATATAAGGCATAGGCGCCTCCCTAAAATAGTGCTAAAGTCTAACAGTTAGTAAAAGGTTATAGTCTAGGCACTATATAAGAATAGCAATTAGCGTAAGCAGCAACCTAGACACTATAGCTTTACATAAGCATTACATAGAAGTAGCCCTCCTAACAAATAAGGAGCGCAATCTAGTAGCGTAAGTTAGTGCTAGGTATAAGCTTAACGTCTATATTAATAGATAGCATAGCAGCTACTTAATCTTTGTTGTCCTTTTAACCTTGTTAGCGTATAACAGCAAAAGAGAAAAGAAGAAACAAAGACTAAATACGTACGTTAACATAGATAGATGCTATAAAGGCGTGGTTGCTAGCCTAGCTAGTAGGCAGCGTGATATAGATGTAGCTATTAGGAAGCAGAGTGGGCTAGAGCTAGGCTAGACTAAACATAACCTGCTAGTTGCTAGCAGGAGCTTAGAGAGCTATGTTTTATGTACTATAAACTTTGTTAGCATTATATAGCATCTAAATCCCTTTAATAGAAAGAAAATATACTTAGGAAAAGTATAAGGGATATGTATAGCGATGCTAGAGAAGGTAAGGGTTATAAAGAGAAAGAGAAAGAGAGATTAGGGAGAGAGCGCGTAATACATATACCCTCTCTTACTGCTAGAGACATGCTCCTAAGGCTTACATAATCCTCTTTAACCTTTATACCTAGAATTTATAACGTAAACGCATAAGAACCTATAATGCTATTACGTAGAGCTTAATAACGCTATATAAGCTCACCCCTACTACTCTACAAAGGCAAACAAATAGATACCTTTTGCTACCTAACTAGGCAGGCCACCTGCTAGGTACACGCTGCCTGCATATACATACTAATAGCAGCGCGCGAAGCCTGCTAAGACATAGATTGCTACTATAAACCCTAAGCTATTATAATCTAACAAAGGCATGTTTAGTTGTTTAACTATACTATTAACCTAGCTAGCGCATGAGGAGAAAATTATGTAATAGGAAGGTATTCTTTAGGTAGAATCTATAAAGAGTAGTTATACATAGAGGAAAAGGGACTGTATAGCATTGGCTGCTGCTTTTTTAAAAAGAAAAAGTTGCTAGTGTCTATACGCAGTACAGTGCAGCGCCTCTCAGGTCGTTGCCCCTTTTCTAGTCACGTGACCTAATCACGTGATGCTAGCGGGGAGGCCCGAGCTCGCGCAGGATCGTCGAGCTTAGCTCTCCCTGCCCCTAGCTAGAACAACAACACAAGCAATACAATCGCGTTTTCTGTCTCTTTTTCTGTTTCTGTTTTATCTCTTTACTATACCTATGTACAAACCTACTTTAGCCGCTTTCTAAAGCAGCGTACTATAGAGCCTAACCTATAGTAACAGAGACAAGCTCTTTATATTAAACTATTAGACAATATTAGTTGCTATAATTAGAACAAAGAGGAAACTATCTATAGCTTACTACCTATAGGCAGACAGACAAATAGAAAGAACAAACTAAACTCTTAAAGCCTACCTAAGGATATATGTTAACTAGAACTAGGACAACTAGGTACTGCTACTACCTATAGCATAACTAGCATATAACAATAAACTTTTAGAAGCAATAGAACAAACGCTTTACTTTATAAATAATAGAAAGCACTTAAATCTCTTTAAACGTACGCTACTAAGCATAAAGGCATTAGCTACTATAAAGACTATAAAGGAATTAAAGTTAGTATATAACTAGCTATAACTTAACCTTAAGAAAGCTTAACGTAAAAGCATTTTATAACGTAATCTACAAGCAAACGTTTAACACAAGCAAGTGTTTAGCCCTACTACTAAAATTAAACTTCAAATACTGTTAATTTAACAACGCTAAAAGATACTATATAAAATAAACTGCTCTAGGGTTATTTAATATCCTTAGATTCATATTCGCATGTATAAGAGTTGTGCCTAGGCTTGTTGCAGCGCTTACAGCGCCGTACGCGCGCTGCGCTGCTATTAGCAGTCAACTCCTCCTAAGGCCTTTTGCTACCTCCTGCTATACTAGCAAGCTTCTAAGTGCTTAACTTAGAGCCCTAATAACCTGTTAGAGTTCCTTCTTTCTAAATTTGCTTCTTTTTACGCTGCTTGCGCTTTGTAGCTGCCTTACAGGCCCTCTCTAAGGCAGCTGCTTAATCACGCTATAAAACAGCAACATGAGCTATCTTAATAGCGCCCTTGCTTAGCTGCTTTGCTAGATTAAGCATAGCAGAAGGAGACGAATTCTAATGCCTTTAAATCTAATCGTATAGTAGAGTTAACTAAGCCTTAACCTCATGAGGATTGCTAGGTGTTTGAGCCTCCCAGGCAGTATCTAGTAGTGGAGTAGCTAGCTAATTAGGTAGCCGTACATCGAGCTTTAAGAGCACTACCTCTAGGTTAAATAGGACTAGCCCTGTAGCTCTAAAGCCTGCGCGGATATTATCTGTTATAATTAAGCGCTTAAATGCTGCTTTAAAGGCTAGTAGAAATATCATTTTGTTAATATAGTTAATCTAGTGGCAGATCAACTAGCTAATCTTAGTACCGTACGCGCGCTTTAACGGCGAAAAGCAGGTAACGTTAAGCAGCTATAGAATATGTAACGCGTGTGCTAGCATACAGAGCGCTATAATACGCTTCTGCTTATAGAGCTCTAGGAATTCAACTAAGTAATAGCTCTTATAGCTATTAAGAATAAGCAGCTGCTATAAGCCTACTAAATAATCTTTTATGTGCAGATTAAAGTGCTCTAGCCACGTAATTCTATGTTCGTTAGTTGTCTAGCCATTGTTGCTAACACTAATAGCCTAGTCCTTTAGTATATCCTTATCCTTATACTAGGCAGATAGGTAATTCTTGCCTCTAAAGATCGCGTACGGAGGTATTGCCCACCTATCTACGTTAATGCCTTTAATAACTGTCACCCATTCACAGTCGCCTAGCTGTATAGCCTTTGGCTAATTACGTCTATCCGTGCCCGTAACAACTGTCTAGCTTAATATAACCCCTATCTAGAAGCCTGTCTTATTAAAATTATATATGTCCTGCGCTATAATGCTGTACTTTAATTATGTAGCCTCTACAAGCTTAAACCACTTGCTTATAATCGCTAGATCTTTGCATTTCGCTCGTTAATAATTATATAGTCAGTTAAGGTAGGTTTTGACTGCTAGCGTACGCGCGACAAAGTTGGATAGCTAGTTAATGCCTGCTAGTTAAGCGCCGCGCTTAGTAAGAAGCTTGTTGGCTATCTCTCGTACAGCACCTAGAGTAGGCGCAAATCCTCAGGAATCTAGATTAAGTATATGCTCAATAATCACCTCCTCCTCTAGCTTCGTGAGCTTCTTGTTGTTGGCCATACAGTCGCGTCGCATAGTCGTCCCTGCGCGTCGTTAGCAGAGAGCCATTCGATTGACGTTGTAGAGTGCTACAGCGCGCGCCTCAGTTAAAGACGCGTCTCTATTAAGAGCTTGAATAGCTAGGTTAATTCTAGCCTCTTTTAAAGATAATAGATTATATAGTTGTTAATGCATCGCGGTTAGTAGTAAGTTAGCTGCGTTTTAGTAGTAGAGCTAAACACTTGCTTGTGTTAAACGTTCGCTTGTGGATTACGTTATGTTAATAAAAACAAAAAATAGCACCTTAGCTAAAGAAAGGGGATAGAGTTTACCTACTTATAAAAAACTTATATATAAAATAACTAAGCAAGGGATTAGATTATGTTAAAGTTAGACTATTTTTAATTAAGTCTAAGAAAGGACTAGTTAACTACTAACTCTAACTCCTACTAGATGCAAAAGTACACTCTATATTCTATATATCCCTACTAGAACTAGCAGACTCTAAAACGCTACTATAAACAACATTCTAATACTAAACTAAAAAGAAAGATAAGTTTAAAGTTAAAAGAATTATTAACTACTAATAAACTAGATAAGGAGGTTATAATAGACTAGAATACCTAGTTAAATAGAAGGGTTATCCTATAAGCAAAAACACCTAGGAACCTGTTACTAACCTTAGGAACTGCTAGGAGGCCCTATAGCATTACTACTAGCAGCAGAAGAGGTATCTGCTAAGTATAAGGGAGCATTAGCATCCTATACTATATCTAGAAAACTATCTATTAAACTCTAAGTAAAAGGAGACAATGCTAGTATACTAGAAGAAGATAACGTAGCCTCTTGTTGTTCTAATAAAGAGAGCAACGCTTCTTCTACTAATATTGCCTCTGCTGCCCTCTTAGCATTCTCACGTAAGGACTTTTTAACCTTAGCCTTTTCTTTTTCTAGAGCCTCTAGACAACTCTATAGACGCTCTTTATCTTTATAAATTAACACCTATTTACTTTCTAGGATATAAATGTTATAATTTTATAAGTTCTTTTAGTTATACTTGCTATACTAACCTAACTAAATATATATTAAAAACATATAACATTAATCTATATAAGCTATTACTATTACTATCTATCAAATAGATAGCACTATTAAATAAACAACTTAAAACTATGCAGAAATTAGGTTAAAACAAAGCTCTAGCTCGTAAAACAGAGCGTCTACGAGCTTAAAACAGAATAAGTTTCAAATAGTGCTATACCTGACTATGGATATTGTTGTACCCGACTGCGGATAGTACTGTACCCGACTACGGATAGTACTGTATCCGACTACGGATAGTACTGTACCCGACTACGGATAGTACTGTATCCGACTACGGATATTACTATACCCGACCTGTTCCTTTAATATATATAGAAGGGAATTTCGTAGAGAATAAAAAATTAAGCCATTCATGAAATCCTGTTCTCCTGCCTTGCTCCGCTATTAATCACTAATTGTTGCATGTCTTGCTATCAATTATTGATTTTTTACAATATATACCTAATATACTAGTTTTGCTTTATAATAGTTTTAATAAGCTATTATTATAACGTTACTAAAAGTATTAATAAAAGTAGCAAGGTTAAGACAACGTTATGTGCTATTAGTTAGAGGGACTTTTAGCATAATAGAAACTTTAAGGGCGAAGTTCTAGGAAAAGAGAATAATGTTATAAACTACTAGCGCTAGCCCTACTATAACCTGTCGCCTTAAGGGAGTTGCTCTATTAGAACTAAAGGCAACAACAGAGCAGGGCTGCTAACTAAGCAAGAGAGCTTAGCGCTCCCTATGCTCTCCCTAACATAATAGAGCAAGCAGAGCAAGTTATATGTTAGATGCTCTTAGTGCTCTCGCTAATCTTATAGAGCAAGCAAGGCAAGGTAGAGCACTTAACATTATATATCTCTATATCTAGAAGGCGAACTCCCTTTATAGAAGTTCGCGTTTAACTTCTTAGTTATACTTAATATATTAGTTACCTAATCCTTATAGATTATCCCCTTAATACTATAAGATTACTCTACATTGCTGTTCCTTATCTTCGCCCTAAGAATTAACTAACAAGACTACTGCTTCTACTAATAACTACTAAGCCCTTGCCTTCTCTTAAGAATCTAAGACCTATTAGAAGTAGTACTATAACATTATTATATAGGTCCTAGCAAACTATTAGGGTTCTAACGTAGGAGCGTTTCTTATACCTCTTCTTTGTTTCTAATTAAGTTGCTTTGTCTGCTTAGAGCGTTAGCTCTTCTATTGTCTTTTCCTAGTATATACATAATCTTAAATTTATACTGTCCTAACCTTTCTGCCTACTAGGCCTAGTAGCCTATAAGTTTCTTAGTAGTAGTAAAGTACGTAAGGTTCTTATAGTCTATAAAGATTGTTAGATCTAAGCAGCTTTCTACGTAGATCCTCTAATGTTCTAGAGCATTTATAATTACTATTAGTTCCTTGTTATATATGTTATACTGTTATTCTAGTCTAGTAAAGCTCCTTAAATAGTATTTAATTAGGTGCTACTAACTGTCTTATTATTAGGTTACGCATGCTCCTATGGCTAGGTCTAATACGTTAGTCTTAAAGCGTAGCAGTTCTTTGCTTTAGAAGGTAATTAGAGCTAGAGAGCTAATACATGCTTCTCTAAGTTATTAGAAAGCTTTTTCTTATTCTTTCTTTTATTTAAAGAGTATGTTCTTCTTTATTAGTCTTGTTAAGAGGAGTATGCTAAAGGAGTACTTCTTAATAAATTGTTAGTTAAAGTTTATAAATCTAAGGAATTTCTAGATCTCTTTAACACTTGTTAGCTTTAGCTAATTCTTAATAACTTATATTTTCTTTAAGCTTATCTTAACTCCTTATAAGTTAATAACGTAGCCTAAGAAGTTAACTTCTTTTTTATAGAACTTATACTTCTCTAGTTTAAGTTATAAGTAAGTTTTATCTAGTAAAGTTAGTACCTTTTTAACATGTTCTATATATTCTTCTTAGTTCTCTAAGTAGATTAGAATATTATGTAAGTATATAATAATAATCTTGTCTAGGTATGCTTATAATATGTTATTAATAAGTGTCTAGAACGTTACTAGTACGTTAGTAAGACTAAATAGCATAACAGTATACTTATAGTGTCTATAGCAAGTTCTAAATGCTATCTTTTATTCTTTGCCTTTCTTTATTTAAATAAAGTAGTATCTATCTTATAGATTAAGTGCTATAAATATCTTTACTTAAGACAACTAGTCTTATAGCTCTAAGATATTTAGTAGTAAGTATTATTATTATTTAATCTATTTACTATCTATTTTAAGCTCTAGTAGCTTATGTAGACTTTTGCTATAGAATAAAACTTATGCATAGAGAAAACCTTCTATATGCTATATTTACGTTCCCCTTACTTTTTGCCTATAAAGATACTATGTTTTCTTTTTATTTTAACTGCTTATGTTATTACACTTGCCCTTAGTAAAGAGCTTAAGAGAGAGAGAGAAAGAGAAAGTAAGAAAATAGAAAGAGAGGGAGAGGTATTTATATAAGGGGTAGTCTAGTAGTCTTTAGTAGCATTATGCTAGCGTTATAGTAGCGTTAGGGCAGCGTTTCTATAAGGGTCTGTCTAGCCTAATAGTCTCTAGATCTCTTAGTATGTTATATAATTCTCTAGGGCTAAGTCCTAGGCTACTTTAAACTGTTTTAGAACTCTCTGCTTAAGTAACTATAAGGCTATTGCCTTTGCTTGTTCTAGGTAGCCTAGGGCATTCTTTAGCCTTTTGTTATATAGGCGTAGTAGCAGCGCGCTTTTATTATATCTTATATAGTAGAAGATTACATGTTTAACTATTTGTTTATGCTATTTATAGAGGCATTCTCTAGAGATCCCTAGTACCCTATAGTGCGCTAGCTAGCAGTTAAGTCTAATTGCCTCTATATAGAGCAGGAAGAGCGCTGTTAATTCTGCTTTTAAGAGGTTGTTATATAGCTGTTAGGGGCGTTTTGTCTATAGTTCTGTCTAGGTTATTTCCTTTCTTTCTTTACCTTTATGTTTCTAAGCTTGTTTCTATTTAAGGTCTTGTCCTTGTTAGATTACTATATAGGTGCCTGTTTATAGTTGTCTAGTCTATTAGCTACACGTTAAGTTGCCCTTAGCATGCTAGCGTTCTGCTTAGTATGCTTACTATTCACGTACCTAGGCGATAAGGTTGTCTGCTTTTACTTTTGTTGCTTTGCTCTGCGTAGCTAGGCGCGGCGCTGTTATATTGCTTCCCTGTTGTCTTAGTAACCTCTATATAGTTTATATAGTTTGCTAGACGTTCTAGTCTATAGCTCTATGTTGCTTAATTGCCTGTTAGAACGCTTATATCTTAACCTAGAGGGAGAGTAGGGCTATGCCTGCTTCTTGCTTAATAGCCACGCTTAGGGTACCTTTATATGCTCTAGTAATCTGCCTAAGACATTTCTTCTACGTTTTTAGAAGTAGCTCTATTATGCTTATAGCTATTAATCCTCTGTTAAGTTGCTGTCTCTATACCTACGCTCTATATATTATTGCTAGTTATACTACTGCTATATAGATAAGTTTTAACTGTTATATTAACAGGCCCTATGTTAATGCTATAATACGCGCTATTACGTTAAATAAGCTCTCGCCGTTCTATGCTGCCTTTTAGGTATGCTCCTTTTATTATAATTTTAGGTCTACCTATATGCCTAAGATCTAGATAGACTTTATGTAGAGCTCTGCCTCGTCTCTAGCGATACGAACAGTACTCGCTAGGTCCTCGCGTTAGCCTCGCCTCCTAGTAAAGTGCATGAGCTAGTACTTGTCTAGGGCGAACTTGCTCTATAGCGCTTTGCCTATGCTACGCACTTGTTATAGGCTATAGTGAGTCTCTAGCAGTTGTCTGCTACTATGTTTCCCTAGGCTACTAGCGTAGTGTTGTTAACAAATCTAAATCTAAATACGTTATTGCTTCTTAGTTATTTAAATTCCTCTAGTAGCTCTATAATAAAGAAGAGAAACAGTATTAGGGACAAAGAGAACCCCTATAGAATCTCTACGTTTACCTATATCCTCTAGCTTATATACCTAGCAAACGTAATTTATATAGTTCGTTTGCTAAGGAAGTCCTCTATAAACTATATAGTCTATAGTAGTATGCCCTTGTTCTAGAGTATATGTAGTAGTCTAGTATATGCTATGTTGTTAAAGGCTTCTATAAGGTTAAGGCCTAGCATTAAAACTACGTATCCTTTCTAGGCTTTCTACGCTGTCTAGACGACGTTAGTAAGCAGCTTAACTACTGTTATTATAGACCTCTTTTTTAGCTACCTATTTAGTTCTAGAGTAGTAGTTAGTGTTCTTCTGCTGCCTCTACTAGGCGCTCTGCTATAATAGTTTTAACTAGCTTAGCAATTATATTCTCTAGCGCTATAGGGCGATAGGCGTTGACTAGGGTGTAGTCTTTCTTTCTTAGTTTACGTAGTGCTACTATAATAGTGTCTTTAAGTCCCTCTAGCAGAGAGGCGCTGTTAAATAGCTTGCTAATTGCCTTTGCTAGGTTGTTGCTAATAGTATTGCTAAGCGTTTTAAAGACTTTGTTTAGTATTTTGTCTAGTCCTAGGGCTTTCTTGCTTAGAAGCTTATATATTACGTCTTATACTTGTTACTTTATAACTCTATAGTCTATATAGGCTATGTTTAGTTAAGGGTTCTATGTCTTGCTGTTTCTATTACTTCTTGTTTATAGTAGTGCGTTGTTTTGCTTATGCTCTTCTATAGTTCTCTTTTAAGGTTACTAAAGTCTACTTCCCTGCTATTAGAAAGAATTTCTTTATAAGGATAGCTGCTTTGCCTTTGCTGTCCTCTACTCTCTATTTAGTTGTTGCGTTTTATAGTGCTAGTAGGTGTAGGTCTATATAGAGCCTTTTTTATAGGCCCTGCTCTATTTTATTATGTCCTAAAGTGTTTTTTAAGGTTTTGCTGCTACTGTCTAGAGACTGCTAACAAATGTCCTCTAGCTTGCTCTGCTAGCTTGTTATATTTCCTTAGTAAGCGCTTTCCTTATGTTTTATAGGCGTTCCTCTGCCTCTTCTATATAGTATTATATAACCTCCCTCTAGGCGCGTCTTACGTTTGCAAGTAATACTATAGCTTAGAGCGACTATAACCTCTACGCAAATTTGCTAGGTCTTAACCTTAGGCAGTAGGTTTCTATGCCCTGTTAGATTGCCTTTTGTAAAGCTGCTAGAGGTTGATCGTGCTAGTGCTAGGTGCTTTCTGTGAGGTCCTTGCAGAGGTTTTTATAGTCTATCTTTGTAATAGCATACCGCCGTCGCGTCGCTGTTAGTTTAACTTAGCAGGCGACTGTGATTTATATAGGGATGTAGTCCTTTATGAGTGCCTATTTGTCTACTAGTCTATAGTGCTCTAGGCGCTGCGCGAGGGTAGTACTCATAAAGGTTAAGTTAATTACAGATTGTCTCGCGCCTTGTTTCTATGTTAGTAGGCCCTTTAGGGTGCATAATTAAAGGCCTTTTAATTCTATAGCGTTTAGTAGGCGTGTTGCTGCTAGGTTACATTATGTCTCTATGCCTCTCTATGATTAGTAGTGTAGGTTAAAGTCTCTAAGGACTATAATCTAGTTTGCTATAGTCCTTATAAGTTGCTTCTATAGTTAGTTTATAATACTAAGGTTTGTTAGTTAGTTTGTTATGTTATAGGCGTTAAATATTACTATTCTCTTGTCCTTTGCTTATAGTTTAATAGCTTCTAAGTTGTCTAAGCTATACGTCCTTTTCTATGCCTTAAGGCCTAGTGCTATGCTTATTATAAAGCATATTTTTGTCTATTCGTTGCCTCTATATACTAGTATATAACTAGGCAGGTAGTATGTTTGCTTTGTTTATTTTCTTCTAGGCTAGTTCTTATATAGCAAGTATATAGTGTTTTGCTAGCTCTGCTATGTTAAAGAAGAGCCTTGTCTTAGTTCTGTTTGCTATGCTATAGTTATATTAGAGTATTATTAGTACTTTTATTATTATAATAGAGTAACGTTCTCTATTTAGCTGCTATTCTTATTTAAGAAGATTATAGTTTAGCTTAGGTCTAATATTACTTAGCGCGCTACGCGTGCTGCCTCTATAGGTTAGCCTTTTCTTTATAGTAGTTAGGTCTCTCTATTGTTTAGGTTACGTTTGCCTAGGAAGAGACTATAATTAGCCTGCTGTTTTGTTTGCCTCTATTTCTAGCTAGGTTAGACCTAATAGCTAGTTCTATCCTTAGCTTCTATATGCCTGTTCTATACTACGTAAATGCTAGGCACGCCCTTATCTGCACGCTCTATATGTCTGTCTATAGTTAGTATAGCATATATAGCTAGCTTTATATTGTCTTATATTATAGTTGCTAGCGCACTACATGCATTTTGCTGCCTTTACGTAGGCGCCCTGTTTATGTCCCTACGCGCTATATTAGTAGCATTGTTTTAGTGCTAGGTTACTGTTATAAATTCTAGCCTTAAAGTATTCTACCCTAATAATAATTCTGCTTTAAATAATTCTTTCTTATTTAGCCTATATGTTTACTCTTATAATAAAAGAACCTTTTGTTTTTTATATATTATCTTCTTAGCGTTTTAGAGGCGCGTTAGAGTTACATAGCTAACATATTAATAAGATCTTAGTTATGCTATAAGTTTTTATAATAATTTCTTAAGGTCTTATATAATATTAGAGTTATTTATAATTAGCTGTTTTTAACTAGAAAGTGTATATATACTAGAGACCTCTACTAGGTACGCCTTCCTAAGGAGCTATATTCCCTAGGGGTCTAGCGCTGCTATAACAGCGTCCTGCTAGGCTTATAACTTAAGGCGTATGTCTAAGTCTCTGCTTTTATAATAGTAGACAGCAATAGCGTTAGGAATAGCTAGTTAGATAATCTTAAGGATCTTGCTTAGGGTCTTGTTAGTCACGTTGTTAATTCTAGCCTAAATAATTAGTTTAGGGGCAGGTTGCTGTTAGCCTTAGCTTTAGTCTTCTTTACGTGTTAGAGAATCTCGTCGCATGTTTTCTAGACGTAGAGCTATTTCTCTATTCTCTCTACTACCTCTCTTGCTTAGCACGTTAACGCCTTTACTCTCTTATTTCTTTCTCTCTTTATAGCCTCTAGTATTTTTATTAGCTTCTTTATAGTGTTAGAGTATACTTTGTTTTATTCTTTATTATGTTATATAAGTAGGTAATATGTTCCTCTTGCTAACGTGTTAGCATGTTAACTATAGTGTAGCAGCGCTATCACGTTGCTATACTATTTTGCTATTGTTCCTGCTGCTTACGTAGCTAGGGACAGTACTATAGGCGTTTTGCTTAATAAATTTATGTTGTTTTAACGCGTTTTTTAATGCTTTAAGTTTTTATTATAATTTAATATTAAAATAGCATAACATAAAAGTATTTTATATGTTAATAAATAATAGTAGTAGTTTTTTTAGAAAAACTTAAAGCATTAAAAAACGCGTTAAAACAACATAAATTTATTAAGCAAAACGCCTATAGTACTGTCCCTAGCTACGTAAGTAGCAGGAACTATAGCAAAATAGTGTAGCAACGTAATAGCGCTGCTATACTATAGTTAACATGCTAACGCGTTAGCAAGAGGAACATATTACTTACTTACATAACGTAATAAAGAATAAAACAAAGTATACCCTAATACTATAAAAGAGCTAATAAAAATACTAGAGGCTATAGAGAGAGAAGAGAACAAGAGAGTAAAGGCGTTAACGCGCTAGGCAAGAGAGGTAGTAGAGGGAATTAGAGAACAGCTCTATGTCTAGAAAACATATAACAAGATCCTCTAACACGTAAAAGAGACTAAAGCTAAGGCTAATAGTAACCTGCTAGCGACTTAATAATAGGCAGATGTTATAGCGTAGGCTACGTAGCTAGCTACTCCTAAACTAATTATTTAAGCTAGAATTAATAACGTGACTAACAAGACCCTAAGCAAGATCCTTAAAATTATTTAACTAGCTATCCCTAACGCTATTGCTATCTACTGTTATAAGAGCAGAGACATAGACATACGCCTTAAGTTATAAGCCTAGCAGGACGCTGTTATAGTAGCGCTAGACCCCTAGAGAATATAGCTCTTTAGAAAGGCGTACCTAGTAAAGGTCTCTAGTATGCTATATACTCTCTTAGTTAAGAATAGCTAATCTATAAATAACTCTAACATTATATAAGACCTTAAGAAATTATTATAAAAACTCTATAGCATAACTAAGATCTTATTAATACGTTAGCTACGTAACCCTAACATGCTCCTAAAACGCTAAGGAAATAATATATAAAAAACAAGAGGTTTCTTTATTATAAAAGTAAATATATAAGCTAAACAAAAAAGAATTATTTAAAGTAGAATTATTATTAGGGCAGAATACTTTAAGGCTAGAATTTATAATAGTAACCTAGCACTAAAATAGTGCTACTAATATAGCGCGTAGAGACATAAATAAGGCGCCTACGTAAAGGCAGCAAAATGTATATAGTATGCTAGCAACTATAATATAAGATAATATAAAGCTAGCTACATATGCTATACTAACTATAAATAGACATATAGAGCGTAGTAGATAAGGGCATGCCTAGCGTTTACGTAGTATAGAACAGGCATATAGAAGCTAAAGATAGAACTAGCTATTAGGTCTAACCTAGCTAGAAATAGAGGCAAATAAAACAGTAGGCTAATTATAGTCCCTTCTCTAGGCAAACGTAACCTAAACAATAGAGAGACCTAACTACTATAGAGAAAAAGCTAACCTATAGAGGTAGCACGTGTAGCGCGCTAAGCGACATTAGACTTAAACTAAACTATAATCTTCTTAAATAAGAATAGTAGCTAAATAGAGAACGTTACTCTATTATAATAATAAAAGTACTAATAATACTCTAATATAACTATAGCATAGCAAACAGAACTAAGACAAGGCCTTTCTTTAACATAGCAGAGCTAGCAAAACACTACATACTTGCTATATAAGAACTAGCCTAGAACAAAATAAACAAAGCAAACGTACTGCCTGCCTAGTTATATACTAGTATATAGAGGCAATAAACAGACAAAAATATGCTTTATAATAAGCATGGCACTAGGCCTTAAGGCATAGAAAAGGACGTATAGCTTAGATAACTTAGAAGCTATTAAACTATAAGCAAAGGACAAGAGAATAGTAATATTTAACTAGCTTAAACAATTAGATAGCAATTAGGCAGCTAATTCTAGCAGTACGTGATGCTGTTTCAAGAGGCAGATTTGCCGTAAAACCCCTCTAGCCGCTCGCACAAGGGTTCAAGCGCACGAGCTCTTTGGGTTTCCTACCTTAGGCTAGCGCGTACCCTATGACGTTTTTGATAGGGGTCTAGTTTTAGATTCCTATACAAAAGAATTACGGCGGCACGGCCTTACTACTCTTATAATGCTAGGCTAAATAGAAGGCTACATAGCCTAGCGGGCTACTTAAGGTCCCTCACTCGTCCTCTGTAGGATTATAAACTAGGACTGCTACCTCTTCTCACCCCCCTAATTTTTCTCTCTTTGCGCCCTGCATCTCGACTACATTCGTTGTTTAAGCTAGAATCCTCTCCTAGTAACTCTTCCTCGTTAGACTTTGCCTCAAACGTGCTGCTTTAGACGCCCCACCCCTACATACTCAGCCTCTAGTCTGTCTACGGACTGCTACAATATGCGACGACGCTCTCCAATCGAACGTTCCTCCTCTGCATCCGAAAGTTCCTCTAGCAAGAGTGGTTCTACTAGGTCTAATTCCAATGCAGACCACGATGTGGAGTTGGATACGGATGTGACAGACGTCGATGCATTTACGGACAAGGGCGACGATGAGGACAGCGAGGACGACGCATGCCTTTCTCCTAACGACGATCTTTCGCCTGAGCACTATCTCTAGCAGATGGAGAGTTTTGACGAACAGGAGTATACGAAACAGGACTACAAGGACAGTAGCACTTGTCTACTTAATTGTATAGAAGATTAATGGAATTAGTAGGTCCCTCGTAGCTTTATATCCCGCGCTAGAACATAAAGTACTAACATAGCATAGATGCTAGATATACCTCAGGCAAGAACGTTACTATGCCTACTTGACTATATCCGTCGCCACCCTATACACGTTCTTTGACTAGCTCTTAAGCCAGCGCTGAGGGAAAGGAGGAAGGAGACGTTAGGGAACTAAGCACGCTAGCTCCCTAGAGACGTACTAGAAGGTCTTCCGCCTAGTATACGAAAGAGCTACTAATGTAAAGCTAGATAGGAAGATGAATTAAAGCATGCATAAGGTATAGAGGGCTAGCCTTATCGTAGGTATCACCACACGTCTACAACGTCTAACATGAAGTGCAGGTACTAAGAAAGCTAGCAAAGAAGCATAGTCTTAAGAAGATAGGTTAAGATAAGGCCTGCATGTATGTTAAAGATCTAGCCCTCGTGCTATATATAAACCTAGCTATAACTAAGAAAAGATACTCTTACGGACGCTATTAGATACAAGCCTAGCTCTTTCTATAACTAGGTAGTTTTACAGCAAACTAACTATAGGCTCTTCTTAGCCTCTGCTATTAGCATATACAGGTTATGCTACTATAGGATATAGAGGGTGGTCCTTATTAAGTGTTACTAGAGTTTACTATAGAATTTACTAAAGAGTTTCTTAGGATTAAAGACATGTACGTTGTTACGCTTTCTATCTACTAGGAATTATAAGAATGCTAACTCTTCTCTAAGGATTACCTTCCCTCTCTTTAATTTCATCTACGACAAGACACTTATCTTTAGTCCGCACGTCGTCCTTAGAATACTGTTTAGCAACTAGGCGTTTGCCGCCTATAACTTAACTACCCTAGAGGAACTATGTAGGCTTACTATCACGCTAGGCTGCAACTAGCTACTATTACGCCTTAATTAGAAATTAGACGACATTCCCATGTTTTAGCAAGCAGAGCGGACGCCTCATAGCTAGGCCATTTCTCCTACGGAGCCTCTTCTATATTCTACCTTGCTGCCATGGATTAAGACGCTAGGACAGATTATAGGATTTGCGCAGGTCTCCTGCCCCTATTTGTTACAATACGTAGGCAGGAAGGCGTTTAACGAGAACAGTAAGCTTTATAGAGCTATTATATATAAATTACAAGACGCAGGATTAACATAGTACGCAGGCAACATTAAAGACGCTATGCAGAATATAATAATAGAGCATGTGAGCATATTAACATTCTAGAAGCACTACCTCTTACGCTACGTTATAGTTAATACGTAGGCTATAGTACGAGGCCTGCAGCCCCAGACGGCGCTCATGCAGGCGGCCTGTACTATGAGCTAGACAATTGATCGTCGTTGACTATAGCGACTTACCCTAGCATAGTCCTTATCTATGAATAATAATCCTACTGTTCGTTCCCTACTTAACTAACAAGCAAAGCTTAGGCGTACCCTTCCTAGCGTGACATAACATCTAAAGTACAAAATGCTTACCCTTAAGATTAACTAGGCAAGGCAGCAATGCTAACATAACCTTCTTTAGAAGGTCAAGGAACGCTAGGAGTACAAGCAGCTAGTGCGTGATGTCGAGCAGCAGCTTGCTAGCCTCGCCATAGAGGTCAAACCCGAAGTAGCGCATCGTGCCCTGATCTCGCCACAGCAGGAGTTAGTTGACGCAGTCCTGGCTCCTCTAGGGCTTACAATAGAAGACGAGTTTGACCAGCGGAACATAGCTATCCATGCCGTTATGCGATATTGTTAGATAGAAGAAGGCAGAATGCGCCTATCCTGGCTAGAACGCTCGAGCCATGGCGTTACGCCGTCTAGCAAGAACGAAGAAGATAGCCAGCTAAGTCTTAATAAAAACGCGCTGGAAGCGGCCAAGGTGGCTGTATATAAGGAGAAAAGGCCAACAATATGTTTCATTTGCCTTGGCAACCAAAGTCTGCCTGCGGACGTACGCACGCACGCATTCTACACCTTAGGGGATCTTAGCAAACATTTCAAGAGGAAGCATCTATAGCATATTAAGACAGGGGATCAGCTTAGCTGCAATCTCTGCTAGGTGTTTCTTAACAACAAAGCGCATTTACAACGACATGCTGTCGATGTCCATAGTACCGTCTCCTAAGTGTACGCATTAGTGGTGTGGGAGGTTTTCTGGCTTAGGGTCAAGGTATATGGACAAGTCAGAGGTAAGCTTACTATACTTTGTGGGTATGGGAACGTCTCTACAGCAGGCGTGCACATTTTATCATCACGAATACGAGAGGAAAGTGCAGCCTGTACATCAACTTTGTGATATAACCTGCAATAATTTAAGGATAAGTAGATGCTAGGCAATAATTACTTAACGCTAGTTCTACGTCTTTTATATATAAGTAACAGAAGCATTCGCACGAAGTATTAAGCTCTCTAACAGCAGCCATGAAAGGTATACGTAATCTTATCACATTTGCAAAAGAAAACAATGCAGAGTAGCTTCTGTTCCTTATATCATGTCTAACAACTAAGCGTCTAATTAAGGTCTTTCTAGATCTAGATAAAGTTAATCATATTAAAATTTTCGAGAAAAACTTTATATAGGGGAGTGTACGAGAGCAATTACTTAAATCCATGCTTTAGAAACCAAAATCTGAGGCAGTTCTCTATACTCCAGAAAACGGGGTGTTTCTCTTTGCTAGAGAGCCATGGCAATTCAAAACGAGTCGATGCCAGAGATGCACGACGGGGCGATATCAAGTTGGCGCGAAAGTATTTTGGTTAGACTGTGAGGAGCACACGTCATGTGAGAAGCACTATAACGAATCTTGCAAATTTTGTGCGCCCAACAAAAAAGACAGCGGCTCTAAACGCAATTCAGAAGGCGATACTGATTTAGGAAACGTACACAAGATAGAAAGGATTGACTATTACCAGGATGAAGAAATTAATTTTGCGGCCGAACCGCTTGCGATATACTCCATATGTAAGGTCCAAATGGTTAACGGGGACCAGAAGCTATTCTTTCAGCTAGAGTACAATGAGCGGCGGTCAAAGATAAAGAAAGAAAGCAATTCCGTAGGCAAAGGTGTTGAACAGGATAAAGAGCAAACGAAAGATAAGAGCAATAAAGTAGATATAAAAGACAAGAGCAGCAACGTAGACGAAGATCTTAACCAGAAGATAGAAGACATTGCAGACGAAGTTGTTGAACAAGCTCAGCAACAATCTAACAACCAAAATATAGGGAGGGGCGATTAGTCCTTAGTATGATAGCAATTAGAAATCAAAATCTTAGTTTAGACCTACGCGTGTAATCAATAGGTCTGTTCACAAGCATGCGCGACCATGTGCAGCGATAAACGTCCCTCACTGCGGGTCAAGAAACACCCTGCAACGAGATGAACCTCTAAGGTATTTACGTTGCTTGAAGTTCGAGTACCCCGCACATTTCTCGGCGCGGGGTGTTTCTCGACCCGCAGTGAAGGACATTAAATGTTCCTATATGCCCTCTTAAACGCAATCTATAGAGGCCTGCAAAGCCTGCAAAGCCTGCAAAGCACGGTAATTAACACCCGTAGCGCTTGTAACGCTGGCAAAAATCATGCACAAAGCATAAGAATACGCATGATGAAGCTTCAGCGCGAGAGAGTGTTAAGATATATAACTAATAGGTCCATATATGAGATGTTACTCTGTAGCGGTCGACTTATCCAATAGTCGTCTTCCCTGAGCTTAAGGAGAACATCAAATTTGACCAAAAATTATAGGGCTCACATAACAATCCCCTTTTTCCAATGTTCTCCTCGCAATGGTGTGAGTGACTAGTGGTTTCGTTAAACATGCCTTCTCGGTCAATCAGATACCTACTATTTCTGTTCTCCTACGAAACCCTGGTGACAGCCCCGGCAAACAGGATACCTGTGTACTTGATCTATATGATGTATCAAGTGCGATTCAAGCAGAAAACTTTCCTTACAACTTTTACAATGATGCATAGTAGGTACTAATAGCATAAATTCTACCTTACATATTTTATAGCATAGCTAGGTACACTTATAACATAGCTGTACCTCATTATTGCGGGAGGGGTCTATTTTTCAATGGTGCGAGATATTGCGACACTAAGACCACATAATTACTGCTGGGCTTCGAAATCGGACTCTGCACCTCCACGTGGTGAAGCCTAGGAACCTGACTCTCATGAGTTCAGAGCCAGCGCAGAGACGTCGCGTTGAGGGCGGCGTGGTGGGTGACGATGCCCTGTGGTGAGACAGAGCAGAGTTTTCACCGTGGCCGTGCGCAACACAACTCAACGCGCCCACGACAGTCAGAACAGTTACGAACCCCACAACGCAAAGGACTACCTACCTACTACCTACGGCAACTAAACAATATAACTGAAAAACAACCTTTGCACCCCATTCCCTCGCAACGCGGACGAAATAGCAGCCCAGGCAGACTCTCATCCCTAGGCTAGACGAACCTCGCCTCTATAACTGCCCAAGCCGGATAACCACGATCGTAAGACGTGGATCGTCACTCTCTCCTCAGGAGAGAACCTAGATTAGGACCCTAGGGTAACAGACACCTAATAACAGGGGCAAAGATCCTGCTTTGGCAGAAGGAGAGGGTCCTTTGGACGGGCCGTCATGTTGCAACGGCAGTTTAGGCGTCATGTCGCAACAACAGGCGCTAGGAGAACAGTAGACGCAGGGTCTACGCCAACGGAGCTTAGGGAGAAGAGGGGGGGGCAAAGACAGACACACGTAACAACCAGGTATAAGGGACATTAGACAAAAGGCATTCGGAACTAGGTTAAGGAAAGCGCGACAGGGTGGGCGGTCAAGGCTAGAGGACAACAGCAACCTATAGGCGCAGGCGTCTTGCCTGCGCCTGCCTAGGTACGCACATATGGCACACGAACGAAAGGTGTTTTTCCTCCAGTACAGACAAGCCTTCGGGAGCTGCTTCTACGACTAGCCAACAGGGTTTTTTTTGTTCACCTGGTGTAAATAGTGGCAATAGTCTGCCTAAGCCAACAAGGCTTGCATCAGACGGTAAACAAGAATTAATAATAATAATTACTGCTAGGTTATAACACGTGATAAGAACAATTCTGATGAGTGTGGCCGACGTCTCGATGCAACATTCTAGCGCGATGAAGATCGACAATGGGGTCTAGTCGCTGGAAGTCTAACACTTGTCAGATAGCGGGTAGGTGGTGCGATACAGTTGCATCAATAGATGTGTTCTTCGTTTTCTCACCCGCCCCTCTCTCTGACACACATCGACTTCTTACACCTATATGTATTCCATCTTGACTAGGTTGAGGAATTTGTTGGGGTATTCGTTGGTTGGATATATGTATCGCGCAGATGTACGACAAGTTGTGCTTTCACAGTCTTTCTGCTCTCTCATTCCTTGCGTCCGTGAGCCCTGATATTATTAGACCTACACATGTAATTGCTGATTCACTTACATCTTGAAGTAGGAGGACAAGGTGAAAAGGGCAGCCAAAAATTTGTTCTTAAGGAGGTGCTGGCTAAAAATAGGAAGATAGCAGAGAGCAGCAGGGCTTTACTGTATAGTAAGTTAGTTGGCGTCTTGTTCTTGGGGACTTGTGACAATTGTGTACTTTTTTGAGGTAGGGCATGATAATAAAGAGGCTAGAAGTTAGGGAGAGTATTAAAGCACTTCTCTATATCTGTCATAATAGAGATCATGGCGCCTCGAAATTACATGCCAAAAGTACGGAATCGGAAACGACTTGAACAGACTAGACATGCTTTCCGCAAGTTACTCCAAGACATAAACCCCACATCTATAGTATACCACAAGATATCTGGGACAAAGTATGTTCATATTTACCTCTTCATGAGGCTCTAGTAGCAGCTGATAGTATGGAGATTTATATTCAAACAGAAGAATTGGCTTGAGAAAGCTGTGAATTGTGGGGAAAACCCAGTCCTAATAGGCGCCGATTTGGACATGTTAAGTCAGGAGGGTGGGGTTCTTTCGCGTCGACCTCGCTTGCTTTTAACAGGAAAAGATAAGCTTGGTAAACTTCACCTCGAGCATGAGCTCTTTAAGTTAAGTATCCAGAACCCAAAGCCAATCTTAAAGCTAGGGAAGAGAGTTCTCTGGACCTCTACTGACGAAATAGACTATGACATAATCACTAACGTAATCACTACTAATCATCTTGGCTAACCTGACTTAGTAGTGAATGGTCTTTAACATGATATAGTTGGTTGTGACTTTAGTTAGTTATTTGCTAAAGATGAGCGGGGAAAGTTGCAGACAAAATACTGTTTTTGGAATGACCCTAGAGGGCAGATTAGGACTTATGAGGACATCTGAGGGATTGGAGGACAAGTAACAAGAGTTGACAGACTTAGCCCAATATTTGCACTGAATCTGTATCCTCCAGGGGAAGTTCCTGGGAAAGGAACTCCTAAAGTGTTTATCTTCCAGAACTTCTGGGGATCAAGCTTCTTTTGCAGTGCATCCATACCACTAGTTCATACATCTACAGAAAAGGGCACTGACCGTGTCACAAAGTTTGAGTTCAAAGACAAGAAACACGAAGCTTATCAAGGTAAAGATATAGATTGGTATGCACTCGCGCTCGCGGAGAAGGATTATAGGCCATGATACTCGCTCAGAAGAGACGGAGGCTAAGCTTAAGAAGTAACTAAGTTAACTTAAGTTAGATCCTTCTGTAATGCCCCGCCGCCCTCAAAATACATGCTTTCTTGAAGCAAAAAACAGACGGCATGTGTCTATATAGTTATAAACTGTTAGGTAGTGGTATACTTATAGCATTACTACCCTAAGATTTTAAATAAAGGCACTATATTTTACGTCCCTGTTAACAGTTGCTAATGTAGCCTATTTACACTTACTATAGAGTATAGGTAATAGAAGTGTATATACAATCCTTCTTAAATCTAGCTTAGGCAGTAGCTGTTAGAGCCTGTCCCACTCCATAGTATCAACTACCCCAAGCATAGCCCAAAGCTCTTTAGCAAGCGCTAGCCAAATCCTATCCCTAGTTCATTCTAGCTGCCTAGAAGAATCTACTCATTCTTCTTAAGTACATGCATCAAGCTCCTTAACCACGGGCTTAAATACTTGCATTTTTCCTACTAGCCCTAGGCTTTAAGTACCTTATTAGGAGAACTTTACTAGAAATAGAAGCAAAACGTTATCTCTACAGCCTTATGTTATAAACGTAGCTAGAGAAAGAATTTTAAACATAGCAGACTGCTTTAGAAGCGTTTTATTTATATTAAGCGTCTATATAGTTAGAATAGCGTAAGCACCTAGCTTCTAATAGTTAAATTACTACATAGACCTATTTAAGGCCCTAGACAGTTATTATGTATAAGCTCTTCTAGTATGCTTAGAAAACATTAATTTACTGTCTACTGCCTTTAGAAAATAGCATAATCCTTAATTTGTCTAGACAAGTTTGTGCACGTTTGTATAGCCTGTTAAAGAATTTCTACGTTCTATCTATTTAAGAAGTCTCTATAGTAACTAAAGCCTGCATACTTGTTAAGACTAGTACATATTAGCGAGATAAAACGTACCTGTTCTATCTCTGTTACTTATTATAAACTCTCCTCTGCTATGTAGAAAAGCTGTTATGTTCTAAATAGTCTTAAAGTATAAGGCTAGAACTCGTGTACTATAACCTAAGGGACATGTGCCTTCTATTACTAGGTCAGGATAGGCAAGATAAGACTTATAGTCATGGGAGTCTAGATAGACACTATCCTAACAAGAAGGAAACATAAGCTTAAGCTAAAGACTATTAGCGCAATATGTGTTAATAAAAGACTTGTTTAGTAGAAAATAGCGCTCTAATACGCCCTCTAGATTAGATTAATAATAAAGGCAGTTATAACTAAGGGCTTTTTTAGCTAGTGCGGCTAGTGTTTTGTCCTGTAATTTCTATAATGACTTAGGAGGATTAGGTATTAGTAACAAAAAGTTACGCTTCTTAGAATTCCCTGCTAGCATTTAGAACCCTTTAGGAAAGGCGACGATGTTGTCTCTAAAGAGGAAATAATATCTAGCTAAGTTAGATTATAGACATAACTGCTAAGGAGTACCTACATTAACATGCTGTTAATTTATGGTATAACTTTAGTTATGCTATTAGCATAAACAAACACTAGCGATAGTGTCTAATAGGCTAATAGGTCCTATAGCACTGCGCAAGAGGTACATAGTGACTGCTAAAGACTACTATAATTCGTTGTGAAATGTAGATCTGAATATAAGCTCTACTAAGTCCTAGGTCAACCCAGGTATCTTACTTTGTCCCCCATGAAGGGTATGCGCATGCTCTGATGCCTTGCCTAGAGACATAATGGGGTCAACATGGTAAAGTCCTAGACTAGAGTAGCACGGAAGGCGCTAAAATGCGTTAGAACATTGCAGTGTACTTAGAAGCAGAGTTAAAGCTAGTATAAATTTTATTGTTTACAACAGGGTGTATTCGTTATAGAGTTTAGAGTTTAAGTCTACTTAATCTAATTTAATTCACACAAAAGTCATGGCCTTAATAGTCTGCCTCCACATGCTGCTAGCTTTTCTATCTAGAGTACTGCGCAATATAGTCGTGTTTAGCGCCTTGGTCTAGGTCGTTATAAGTCGTCTGAGGATCAAGATTTTGGACCTTAAGATACTCTTCGTGAAATTTTTGACTTATAGAGAGATCTTTAGGGCGACTAGAAGATTAACTTGGTGGCGCTTTAACGAATCTTATTAGCGTTGTCCACGCTTCTTTGCTATATCTCTGTAGAGTGCTCTGTTCTTTAATTAATCTTTATAGAGTGCTCTGCTATTCTTTAATAGATCTATATAGCTCATACGTAACTAGTTAACTATCTATATTGCTTAGCTACCTATCTTTAAAAAGGTTTTCTTATAATGCTGCCTAGTTATATAGCGTAATAAGTTTTCTATCTACGCTATATCCTTTAAGAAAGCGTTTTATAGTAGTAAGAGTCTTATAACTTAGGCTGCTCTTGTTTTTTAGTCTATATTTAGCATATAACCTAGGTTTAATATATATGCAGCACTAAATGCTTAGTCTCCTTCCCTTATGTGTGGGGTGAAGAATATTAACCTTAGCAGCGTGGCCTAACTCCTTGCCGCCCTAATAGCAAAACTATATCTTAATCCCCTTTTTTAAGGCAAGTAGAATTAGATTAATCTTATGCTCTTTAAGGATTCTTTTAAGAATTTAACTATCCTTTGCTATAACGTTTAACCTATCCTTAATCTAATAGCTAGATTTAAAGTAAGGGACTTCCTTAATTTTTGCGCTGTAGCAGCCTTCTTTCCCATAACGCACTACATAGCAAGTTAAGCAACTAGTTGTTATATAAGCAACTATCTCTCTTAGTACTTCTTTAGGGATTTCCTCCTATTAAAACTTATCTTGCGTGCCGCTTAGATCTAATTACTATGTAACACTATAAGCCTCTAATGTTAACAGGTTTTTTAGCGACATTATTAGTTTAGTAGCGGCTCGTCGTTCTAGCGCGGTTGAGTTTTGAGAGGCTAGCAAATTTCCTTCCTAGTCCTGTCCTTGATAGACATCCGTTATATTTTTATCTTTATCAGGTTCTAGAGATTCTTTCCCTTGCAGTGGTTGCGCAGGAGCCACATTCGCGGAGGTGACTGCGTTGCTATGCAATTTCCTTTTTTTAGCCAACTCTGCCAATGATTCCCGCAATATCCTATCATCATCCTCACTAAAGCTGCCACTCTTTTTTGCCTCCTCCAATGCCTTAATTTCCTCTTCTAGTGTTACGCGACGAGCCTGCAATCAAGCTCGTGTTGCGGAATCTTAGTATTTAGTAGATTAATTATAGGATAAGACAACAACAGGGGATAGAATAAGATTTAATCTCCTATAAATAGGTAACTAACAAATAGGTAACTTAATATATATAACAAGATAGCTTATATTAAAAGACTATTTCTAATCTAGTATAGAGAATAATAAGAGAAATAACTACAAGGCCTGAATACATAGGAAAGACTGTCCTTATATATCCTCCTCATACTTGCAACCTAACTAATTAGATAACCGTTCTTACTCTCCCTTTCTGCCCTTGCTTGGCTGCTCTCCTAGGAGAGCTTACTCTCCTGGTCTTAGCAGGAGAGTCCTTCTTAGCGGGAGAGTTACGTAACTTATCCTTACATAATCTTGCCCTACATATCGTCGTCCTACGTTAATGCATGCTTTAAGCCTTATAACCTTAACACTATTGTTTGCTTAGTCCCTAGTATCTACATACCTGTTCCCTATGCGTAACACTACTCCCCTCTTTAGGATTTATCGTCCTAATAATCCTTGCTTTTAAAACTCCTCCCTTTCTAGGTCCATGCAGCGCGGCAGAGTTCTTATAAGGTGAGTAATGTCTGCCTACAGGCTACTAGATTGCCTAATCTTTTAACTTTAATTATAATTCTAACTATGCCTAAAGGTCCTTGCTTGTTAACTAAATTCTAACGTCTACGCTCTAAGCGTCTCGCAGCTTAAGGTGTTGCTATAGTTGCTAGCTATAACTGTTATTAGAAGAAGAATATTTAATGTTATCTAAACGTTGCTTCTAGGAAGTATGCTGCCTGTATTATAGTTTACGCGACCTGCTAGCCCTACGTTTCTAAGGAGGCCTAGGAGAAGGTTTAGAAAGAGATAGAAGACAAGCGCCTAGAGCTCCTTTAGTCTAAGGAGCGCAGGCTAAACTAGCTGCCTAGAGCTCCTGACTTCGAAGAGAGCTAGCGAGGCAGAGGCTCGCGCTCGCGCGTACGCCCTTTATAACTGTTATGTTCTTATAGTGTTAGAGCCTAAAGAGAAGGATCCTGCTAGGGGTGTGGACACCCTCGTCCTATCTAAACTATTGCTACCTAATATTGTTAAGACTAACTTAGGCTAGTTATAGGATAATTTGTTCCTTTCTTTTAATATTAACTCCTTTGTCTCTTTTTTTCTAGATGTTGCTAGTAAAAGGCTTTTACTAGTTCCTTATAGTTTATAAGATAGCTTAGAGGTTCCTAAGTATTCTAACTTGTAGGCTATCTCTCTATTTTACTAGGTATTTCTACTAACGTTCTATTTTTTATAGATCTTATATTTCTTTAGCCTTATATTTGTTATATTTAAGCTTAATGTTAGTTATAACTTTAGCGTTGTCTAGTGCTAGTTCTAGGAGTAATTTGTAGAAAACTAGATGTATCCTTATGCCCTTAGCTAGTTATAGCTTAAAATTTACGGGTCTCTATTGTTTAACTATCTTGAATAGTCTAATTTATAGATTGTCTAGCTTTTTATATAGTCGTTTTGTTTTTAGATTTTCTTATAAAAGAAAAACTTTACCCCCTACTTTAAGGTTTAGTCCTTTAATTCTTTTATAGTTAGCTTGTTTAGCTATGTAGGCGTTCTGTTCTGCTATTTTCTAGGTAAGTTAGTTATGTAGGTCTCTTATTTGGCTGACCTTGCTACTTACAATTAGATCGTCCTTGTCTAAGCCTGCTAGTTGCCTAGGTCTAGTTAGTTTATATCTAAAATTAGCGTAGAAAGGAGAGTGCTTAGTAGTTAAGGACCTTACACTGTTAAGTGCTAACTATGCTGTTAGCAACAGCTTAACCTAGTTGTCCTATAGCATGTTTACGTAGAACTATAAGTACTGCTCTAATCTCTAGTTTATTTGTTTAGACTGTCTATCTGTCTAAGGGTAATAGCTCGTAGAGAGCTTTCCTTTAACCCCTAGTTTTGCTAGGAACACCTTCTAGAATTTAGACGTAAAGAGCTTGTCCCTGTCTATAATAAATTCTTCTAGGTGTCTGTGTATGGCTGTGAGTGTCCTTTTAACCTTGTAAGTTAATTCCTCTGCGTCTAATTCCTCGCTAGTTAGAATTACGTAAGTCTATTTAGTTAATCTATTGTTAATTGTTAGGATACTGTTGCATAGTCTTCCTGTCCCTAGTTCTCTTAACTTTAGAAGTTTTATAATAAAGTCTATAGCTATACTAGTCTATAGTCCTTTAGGTAGTAGAATTAGTTATAGTAGTCTATAGGGTTTATGTTTTAAGGTTTGTTCTTAGAACACTTAAGACACTTACTAACTACTTCCTAGACTTAGTCTCTAAGGCCGTCTATCCTAAAGGTTATACTAATTTGTCTAGTAGTCTCTTTAATCTTAGGGTGTCCTATTCCTTAGATTTATATAGAGTCTAAATAAGCCGTTCCCTTAGGGATTTTACTACATACACTCTTCCTTTAGTGCATTGTTAAAACTATTCTTGTTTACTCACATCCCTGTCTATAGCTTGCGTAAGCTTAGGGTATTGTCTAGCAAACGCTTTGTAGCATTAGTCTACCTATTAGTCTTAGAGGGTTTATACTCTCTGTCTAGCTACGCTAGTCCTTGCCTCCGCTGCTCGTTAGTAGTTATAGACTATTATTCTGTTATCCTTTATTATAAAGATAGAGTCGTTTATAAGAGGTTTCTCCTAGTTAGTTAGGTCCTCTCTTTAGCTAAGGGCGTCTGCAGCTCCATTGAGCTTTCTCGCGCGGTGCTAAATCGTGAAGTGGTATTAGGACAGAAACTCTGCCTATCTAATCTGTTAACTAACTAGCTTCTTAGTAGTTATAAACCTAGTCAGGTTCTAGTAGTCTAATAGTACTTTGAATAGGTGTTCTGCTCCTAGCAGCTGTATAGCCCATTGTTTCGCAGAATCTACTATTGCTAGTAATTCCTTGTCATAAACATTATAGTTTATCTTATGTTTGTTAAATTTCTTAAATAGAAGAACACTAGCCTCTATAAACCGTCTTCGCATCGTTGCGCCAGGACTGCGCCTAGTGCCTTGTCTAATGCGTCTAGCTCTATCTAGATAGGTCTCCTAGGATTATACATCTATAGCATTAGTGCTTCTATAAGGGCCTTCTTAAGAAGGTTAAACGCTTGTTGTTATTCTTTCTCCTACGTAAAGGGTACCCCTTTTTTAGTTAACTCTATTAACAGTGCTATAATCTAAGAGTAGTTTTTAACAAACTTTCTATAGTAGTTGCCTATTCCTAGGAATCTTTATACTCCTCTAAGCTTCTTAGGCGCTAGTTTATCTACTATAGCTTTAACTAATATAGAGTTAATCTAAATTCTGTCCTTAGAGATAATATACCCTAGGTACTTAGTTTCTATAACGTAGAATTCGCACTTGTCTAGATATAGGAGTAGGTTATATTCCTCTAACCTGTCTAGAACTTTCTTAACTTTTTTAGCGTAGTCCTCTTCTAATCCTTTAGTATATACTAGTATATTATCTAAGTATACTAACATAAAGACATTAAGGTATTTATGTAACGCCTTGTTTACTACTGCTTAGAAGGTTGCTAGTGCGTTTATAAGCCCTATTAGCATTACGCACTACTCATACAGGCTATACTTAGTCCTAAAGGCAGTTTTCTATTCATGTCCCTCCGCAATCCTTATCTAGTAGAATCCGTCCCTAACCTTAAATTTAGTAAACTATTTTGCCCCTTATAGTTAGTCTATAATCTCTAAGATTAATAGCAAGGGATAATAATTTAGAATTGTTACTTTATTTAGTTGTCTATAGTCTACATAGAATTAGTACGTTCTGTTCTTCTTTAGTATAAACAGCACTAATAAAGTAACTAGGCTTTAACTCTCTCTAATATATCCCTTAAGTATAAACTTGTTTAGAAACTTCTTTAGTTCTTCTTTCTATGCCCTTGTTATAGGGAGTAGAGGTCCTAAGCGTATCTTCTTGCCTTCTTTTATAGGAATTTAGTAGTCCTATTCCTGTTAAGCTAGTAGATCGCCCCTTAGCTAATCCTTAAACAGTTTCTAGTATTATAGGTCATATCCTAGCGGCAGCTAGAATCCTTTAACCTCTATTAATTTTCCTTAGTTAGTTATAACCCTTTAGAAACATAGCATGCTAACTTCTTATAGCTTCTTTACGTAGATCCTTATAATCTTATAGAGTAAAATAGTGCTAAATCCTCTCTTTTTAGGTAAGCTCTAGATCCTACTGTTCCCTGCGGCGTTAGGACCTCGTGGCCTGTTCTTTCGCCTCTGGCCTGCTAGCTTTCCTTGCAGTTTCCTGCTAGTCTAATAAGCGATTTCCTCCTAGATTGTTTGCTTTAATATTTGTCTAGTCTTTTAGTTAATGTCTAGGTTATGCTATATTAGCTAATCATAGCTAAGAAGTATATCTACTCCTCCTAGTAGCATAATGCTAATGTTTAGGGAATCTATAAATCCTATAGCTTCTAGCCTTACTTCCTTAGTCTCTAGGTTAATTATTCCTTTACTATAGGCTATTATAGAGCTGTTAGCTATTATTATTAATAGTAGTTGTTTTCTTTGTTAGAACTCTATAATACATTGTTCTACTACTTTAGGGGAAATTAAGGTAATGTTAGCGCCGCTGTCTAGGAGCGCCTTTATCTTATGTCTATTAACTTATATAGTAAGTTTAGTGCTTTTAGTAACATAAGCCTAGTAAGCGTTAGTTCTAGCTTAGCTCGCGTGCTAGACGTAAACTAGTTTTTTAGTCCTAGGTATTCCGTTTTACACCCTTAGGCTAAACATGCTAATTTAGCTAGGTATTTATGTCTACCTAGGCCTTTATCCTGTTAAACCGTAGTTTTCTAGACCCTATAGAAGGGGCACCTTCTCTAGCACTCTTGCTAGTCTAAATCCTTATAGATTCTGCTAGGGTGTGCCTTAGTGCACTCCTTACTTATATAGTAAAGGTTGTCTTTGTTGTCTAGTCTATATAGTTTATATCCTGCTAAATGCTTATTGCTTACATGTTCTTTATATTCTTAATTATAATACTTATACTATCCTAGGTAAAGGTGTATATCTTTATGTGCCTTGTTATAGACATAGTAAAGTTATATTGCTCTATATTAGGCTAGTGTTAGGGCCTTATATGTCTCTGCACTTAGCTGTTTTACTACCTATTCTTGCTAGCTTTAGTGCCACGCGCAGTTGTTAATTTGCTTATAATCTAGCTAGTCCCTGTCTTCTACCTTTCTAAGGCACACGCCTAAGTAGGGAGTTAGTAACTAGTTTAAGTCTTCTAGAAGGGCCTAGCCTAGCCGTTAGACTAGCTTGTCTCTTCTTTTTGCTACCTTAGGATCTAGGGATAGTGTATTGTTCTTAAAGGTTCTTAGGACAGGGTCGTCTTCGTAGCGTTCTAGGCAGTCCTATGAGCAGTCAGCTCTAGAGATGCTTAAGTAGTCTAGGTAATCCGTTTCCCTAATCATAGGTTTCGTGGATCCCTCTCCCCTTCTCTAGTCTAGATGCTAGCTATAAGCCTACTAGCAGTCTGCCCAGTGGCTCAGCCTGTGTCCCCTCTATCCTTCGTTGTGGTCTAGGCAGGAGGACCTATAGTCCTCCTATCTCGCCTTGGGGCACTAAGCGTTCTAAAGAATAGGCTACTCTAAGGGGGTTTTCCCTTATTAGTCCTTGTCTCCTTCCTTAAGGTTAGGTTTCTTAGCCTAGATTATTATAATCTATACTGCTTTAACCTCTGTTTTGCCTTTTATATAATCCCTTATAAAGTGTCTAGTCTCTCTATATTCTAAGCAGGCACTGTCTTTAAATTATTAGCGTTGTTTGTCTATAAGGGTTTTCTTTTTCTTTCCCTTCCTAGGCCTCTTCTAATCTTTTGCTCTACAGGTGCTTATAATAACGTTGCTATTCTTATCTTTCTAGGGCTTCCCTATCCTTTTGTTGTCCCTAGGGAATTGTTAGTCTAGACCTTTTTTCTCTAGGTCTCTTTTATATTATTAATTGTTAATTATAACTGCTAGGTTTATTATTTCTTAGAACTCCTTAGGTTTTCTAGTTAGAGCTATAGCGTCTTTAACTCGTTCCTTAAGCCCCTTATAAAAGATCTTTGCTAGTGCTAGGCTATCCTATTCTAAGCGTGTGCTTAGCTGCTAGAATTTTAAGGCGTATTCCTTAGCTAATCCTCTCTGTTAGAGGCCTAGTAGCTTTGTTGCTGCTATATTGTTAGCATTAACTTCTCTAAAGGTTTACGCTAGGGTGTTTCTAAAGTCCTTCTAGCTCTTAAAGACTTAGTTAGTAGAGGTCCTAGTGTTCTCTTTGTTCCTATCGTTTTCTAACTAGTTAGACATGAACGGTTCCGCCCACGTGGCTGCTTCCTCCTTTATGTTTATTATAGTAGACAGGATTTAATCCTCCTCGCCTCCTAATAATTCCTTGTTATATTAGTAGTAGAGCTCTATTCTAGCTAGGAATAATAGCAGCTCCTTAGGGTTTCTGCTAAATTATAGGGGCATGTTAACCTTCGCTTTCGCTTGCTGTTAGGCTATAGTTAAGTCCTTATGCTGTTGCTAGATAATGTTCTGCATGACAACTATGTCTGCCTGTAGTCCTGCTAGCTGTTCTGTCATAGTAGGCTGCCTAGGAGCTAGACTAGCAGCCTAAGCGGCTAGCGTAGCAGCTTGCTGCCTACTAGATAAGGAAACAGTAGACATAACAGGTGGGTGTTAAAGTCTTGTAATATAATAACTGTTAGGTAGTTAAATGTTACGTAACAAGCCTGCAATTAAGCTCGTGTTATAGAATCTTAGTATTTAGTAGATTAATTATAGGATAAGACAACAACAGGGGATAGAATAAGATTTAATCTTCTATAAACAGGTGACTAACAAATAGGTAACTTAATGTATATAACAAGATAGCTTATATTAAAAGACTATTTCTAATCTAGTATAGGGAATAATAAGAGAAATAACTATAAGGCCTAAATACATAGGAAAGACTGTCCTTATATATCCTCCTTATACTTACAACCTAACTAATTAGATAACTGTCCTTACTCTCTCCTTCTGCCCTTGCTTAGCTACTCTCCTAGGAGAGCTCACTCTCTTAGTCTTAGCGGGAGAGTCCTTCTTGGCGGGAGAGTCACGTGACTTATCCTTACATAATCTTGCCCCACGTATCGTCGTCCTACGTTAATGCACGCTTTAAGCCTTATAACCTTGACACTGTTGTTTGCTTGGTCCCTAGTATCTGCATACCTGTTCCCTATGCGTAACATCTAGCTCTGCGATCCCCTTCTCAAGAGCGACAACATGAGTAACAGATTGGGTAGGGACTAATACCTTCTTTTTCTTTGATTGAGGGGGCTTTCCGACCGCGCTCTTTTCGACTACGCTCTTTTTAGTCTTAGATGTTAAAGGAGACATATTTGCATCACAAGGAACGTAATGTACTTGGGAATTAAGGTCTCTTGTTGCAATTTAAAATATAACACTAGAGGGAGGTTAAAATCTAACTAGAAAAAAAGATTAGGCCCTGCCTTTATTGCGTTACATTATAAAAGATTGTACTAAAAATAATTCTAGTCTTTACACGCATTAAGTAGCTTGCCTAAAAAAATTTCCTCATAGGCGTAATTAGGTACTAGTGGTCTTAGGAGACTCTTAAAAAGAGGTGCCTAACGTGGTTTTGGAGGCTTCGTTGCCTTCATAGCCCTGCGCGAAAAATCCGCCCTTGTCCTCACAACAGAAGCTAGGTACTTTAATTTCTATACCTTATTTAGAATAGAGTACTAGGTAGTACTAGAACCTCACGTATGGCAGACTAACTAGCTGTTTAGAGGTAGGAGGCTAGTCTTCCTTACTAGTATTAGAGTTATAGATATAGTGTTGTCTATTTTTTATAATATAGATCTAAACATCTACTTAATATTATAAGCTTATCTTATAACTATAACATAAGAAATTATTTTTTCTTTTATAAAAACTTTCCTAGTCTAATTGCTTAGAGCTTATGCTTAGGAGGTAGGTAGTATAAAGCAGTTAAAAGTAGGCGGGGGCTGTTTAAATATACTAAACCTGCGGCGCTTATTTGCGGTCTGCTCTAGACATATAGCTTGCTTACATAATCTATATATAGAACGTAACCTATTATAATGTTTCTAAGCTCTATAACGTCTTAGTATGCTTTTAGTGTTATTATAGTTATTATAATTACTATAGGCATATTTATTCTTAAGAGATACTTACGACTACTTGCCTTTCGCATCTACTATCTTACCCTAAAATATGTAATATACTAGCCTATAACTCTTTATAGATATCCTTCTATAAATATAATTTTTAGTAATATTATAATTATTAGAAGTTACATTGCTGCTAATGTTACATATATAGTGTTTAAGACTAATTCCTTAGAAAAGCTTAGTACTCAAGAAGCGCTACTAGCTATAGCAAATCTAATCCTCCTCTACCTAGGTGCAAGCTTGGCAGCAGATGTTATGTAGGTTTCTTTGCGCGCATATAGTAAAATTTACTAAACTATTAGAATTATAGTTTTGCTTAAAGCAGGGCTATACATAGTGCTTACATTTAAGGGGCAAAGAGACATAAGAAAGGACATCTTCTTGTTAGGGATAATTGTTAGTTACCTATATTCTTCTAGTCTAGATTATTTTATAATTACTCTAGGCATCTTTGACTCTAGCTATACTCTGCCTAACGTCTCTACTCGTATTCTAGAATTAAGTGTTTAAGTTGTTTTGCTTAATACATATTATTCTATCTATTACACTATGCGCTTCTTTATAGTTCTATATATTACTTTCTTAGCGCGTTGCCTAGATCTAACTTTATATAGGCACATCTATATTTAGGGCTTCCTACTTATAGAGGGCTCTTTATATTCTCTATTAAAACGTTTCTTAGACTAGGGCAACCTCTATATACGTTAAAAATGTTTTTAGAAGTCTTTAGGTTAAAGTTATAGTAGCAAGGCCCTAGAAAGTTGTTCCTAGGCAGTATATATATCTTACTATCCCTGCAGTGAGTTTCTCGTCAATGATATAGCGCCACCTATTTATAGTAAGTGAATCTAACAAGTTTAGATACATAATGCTCTATATATAGCCCTAAAATAGTTTTACAAAGCAGCTTCTTTATAGGAGCGTGTAGCAGAGCCTGTATATTACGTGAGCATAGATAGAAGGACCTTACAGGGTTCTACATAACTTTAGCAACTATAGCATAGTAGTCATAATCACAAGTAGTATTAGTATTACTAGATGTTTGTCCTATCTTAAGGACCTAGTGCGTAGCTATTAGCAATTTTAAGTTAAGACTAGAGACATTCTACTTGTCTAGTCTATAGATACTAAAGAATAGCAAGATCTTGTCGTAAAATTTATAGATGCGCTTTTAGAAGAGGATAAAGAGCATAACAGGAATTATTCTAGGTTAAATCCTAAAACTAAAAGAGTATTTAGCTTTAGCAAGACTACAGATTGTCTAGGAAAGCGTCCTGCTATATCTAGAGAGAATATAGGTAGCCTTAGAGTCTAGAATTAAGCTTATATCTTATAGATTATTAACATCTATATCTACTATAAAAACCTTAATATAATGTAAAATAGAGAGGGTAGAAGAGTAGCAGAAATTAAGGAAATGCTAGACGTTGCCTAGATTATTTAAGACGTCCTTAGCCCTAGGAAAGGAACTATTGCGATACTAGGTAAGCTAGGCTGCTAAACTATAACAATAGAAATTAATCTGTTCTAGCATGTGCTATAGCAAGTATTAGAGACTAAGCATAGCAGACAATTATAGAGGAAATGCATAATGCTATATAATTTATAGAATTAGATTTCTAGCCTAGTCCTATGCTTAAGAGCAGACAGAGTATTTAGCAACGTAATGTTCTAACTAAAGTCTAGATTATACTATTAGAAGTAGGTCTAGAAGCCTCTCTTAATCTATATAGCTACATAAAGGCATCTAGGGCGTATCTTTAGCTAGTGCTAAAATCTAAAATAGTAATAAATAAAGAATTATATATATCTTTTATTTTCCCTAAATTAGGCTCTACTACTATGCTAATAATGCATTTATGTAGTAGGTCCTGTAATAAAGTAACTACCTAGTCCTAGAATTGCTCTATAAATTTAAAATTCTCTTAGTAGAATGCCGTCTCTAGGCGTAATTCTCTATTCCTGCGAGTGAGTAAATCTACTATAGGATCTATAATACTATAGCTTTTCGCGTGCTCTATAACACTAGGTTATATTTTAAGAGCAATAGTTGTCCCTCTATAACATTAAATAATATAGTTAATCTCATTTACTTTAAGTGCACGGTGGCGTGGTAGTTAACAAGGTCTAGCTATAGTGCGAGCAAACCTAAACCCCTGGACTTCTTAAATGTAGTATCTCTTGTTGTTGCTAGCTAGCAACTTATAGGCTCTAAAATCACATTCTTAAAGAGCCTTAGTCGTTTATGAAACGCAGGTCACACGTAATGGGGACTCGCTAGCTAACTCTTTTTCCTACAAGTATAAACTAAGGCATCAAAAGGAAGTTTAAGGGAAATGAGGCTCTAGTAGATCTTAAGCTACCTCTGTTGTTTGCTATAGCAAAAGAGCTTTATATGCTAAGACAGCAATCTCTAGATAAGCTATACACATATATAAACATAATAAAAGAGGAAAATTAGTATTAGGAACGTAAGGTATGCCTTATAGAAGAAAGGACCTTAAATTAACTTATGTCTATAAGACGGACTTAAAGCAAGGCTGTTTTCTAAACAGATTATATAAATATGCTTAATATGCTAGACGCTTTTTCTTTTAAGAACTCTCTTTTTACTATGTCTAACTATATTAGCACGTCTTTATAGACTATCCTTATCTCTGCACCTAGGTTAGAGACTCCGTAAATTAAGACTATTAGTAAAGAAGTATATAGTTAAGTTTAAGATTTTTTAAGCAGCTAACTGCTAACTAGGTTCTTAAAGGCGTTAGTTATTTAAGCATGTTAGGATTTTCCTTCCTAATGCTCTATATATTTAACGTTTATATTTGTCTATATACTAGATACGTGAAAGTTAGTAAGGCGTCTATAATATTGCTAAGTATTAAATTAAATACGTGACAGACATAGATCATGCAAATTTTAATAGTCTGCAAGCCTAAGACGTAGCAGTTACCTTTAGAAGGTTTTTAGTAATAGCGTTAGAGCCTCTAGCGCTAGGGACTTAAGATTTGTCTATGCAGCTAAAGAATTCTAAGTTATAGGATAATAAGGTAACAGATTTCTTAGACTTTACTATATCTAGAACGTTAGAGAGCTTATAGAAGGTAAGATTGGCTTAAATATTCTATAGGATTAAGCTGCATAGTAATACCCTGTAGGCTGACTTTTCTATGAACGCGCTAGCGCTAATATTATTAAGGCATTTAGCTATTAACGCTTTACTAGTATCGTTTCTATTAAAAATCACTGTTAGAGGTCATGTTAGGGACATCTAGGTAGCAAAAAATTAAAGTGTACATATAGTTAAGCTACTCTAAAGCCTTTCGTCCTTCAGTCGCCTTCCGTCCCTTCTTTCGCCTTCTAGGCGCTTCTTCATTGCTCACTTGAAGGACCTTGTTTAGATTGTTAATTTCTAAGTCCTTTTCCCTAACGACGTTAGAGAGCTTATTAATTTCCTTCTAGGATGCCTCCTGCATAGTATGCAAGTCCTTAACCCTTTTCTAGAGATCCATGTTAAGATTCATGATGCGATTAATATCTAAACTAACATTTTCCCCTTTAGATAGCGCTTAGTGGAGTCAAACCTCCATCCTGTAGCGACCCAGCTCGAGCATTATCTCTCTAAAACTGAGACCGTCACTGGACCCATTGGTGTCACCTCGTAGCTCAGAAATCTTTCCGCGAAGCGAATCTACGACTTTCCCGCTCTGCATTATCAGTCCCTCATGCTCCCTTCGTTCCTCTTCGAACTGCTGCTTCTCGTGGACGTGATCCTCACTCTTTTGTCTCTCTGCCTCTAGCTCCTCCTGAAGCATACCGACTTGCATCTGAGCCTGCTTGGCGAGTGCCTCCGCGGCGGTTGCGCGGTTCTTGTCGTGTTGCATGTTAGCGTAAAGTTAATTCACTGCCATTTAATAACATGCGCAGGCAAATCCCTAGTTGGTGTTAGTTCGAGCATATCGTGTTTAGCCTGAGTGGGTTACTGATGACACCTGACCTCCGCTCGAGTCCTGACCTTGGTACTGTGAGTAGTTCATGTCTTCTGTTTGAGGTCTCGATATGGTACGGGCTGAGTGAACCAGGAGGTTTAGAGGTAGAGGACACAGAGTCTTATAACACTTCCCTTCATCTTAATAGGCCCATCACTTTCTATCTTAGAATGCTCCACTTTTATGCGGATGTGCCGGACACTTGTCTAGGCCTCCGTGTTTCAGGACACGCGCAACAATGATATTGTTGCGTTAGCTTACAGGCTCGGCCAACTCAACGAGGCAATAAGAGGTCGATCTTCGCCTGCTATTTGAAACTTGGATCTGCAGTGGTACATTGCCCCGTTACGTTTAGCAAAGTAATACATTCCACATGCTTGATAGAATTTATTCGTTCTTAGCTATATCCTATAAAGTGTAGCAGCATCATACCCCAATCTAAGAGAACTGAGCAAAATTACAAAGGAAACGAGTATCGCACTAAGGACACTGCTCTATAACAGGGACTAGGGACTAAATTAGCTCTTGTAAAATGTACTAGAGAGAAAAAGGTCGCTTATAGGTACAGCGCTAAAGTTAAGGTTTTCCGCTGTACGCCCGCTTGGTCTAGTTTCCGCAGAGAGATCAACAGCCGTGGTCTGCCAGTTAGGCTCAGGCATAGCTAGAAAGGTTGTTAGGGGTTCTTTGGAATCTTAAATTCTCTTTCTTCGCAGACTTGCTTTCTTCTCTTTATGAACAAGAGCCTTCTATTTTAAACTTAAGGCCTTAGGACTGTGATAGCGTTCTAGGTTTTAGATAGTGCTATTATAGAGCGCGCTAATATCTTTCTACAGGAGGGACAGATTGTTTACATGTAGCAATAGAAGATTAGTCTCCTTATGTTTAAGATATTTAAACCTATAACGCAGCATAATAAGAGTTAGCGAAGTTAGATAGCTAGTGTTCGTTATAGAAGTATTAGAGCGTACTATAAATTTATGACGTTAGTGAGTAGAACCAAGGCGGATCACGCGGTTCGCAAAAGTTCCCCGCACCCCCCAGGGCTTTTAGTGTTAGTAGCTTTCAGTGTTGGTAGCTTTTAGTGTTAGTGGCGGTTTCACTAGATCGAACAGATTGTCTGCAATATGTTGTTGCTAGGCAGTTCAGACTTGATTAGGTATAAAGCTGACTGCTCTCAAAGGCCTTTTAGTTTTATCTTGACACGTAATCATAGACCCTTTTCTCTATAATAGTTAGTTCCTAGATAGTTAAGCTAACAACTATTGCTTCTAACCTTTAGACGCTATCGTTAATCTAAACGCTCTCTATAGGTTTCCTAACCTACCGCCTATCCTAGAAGAAGATCAATGGGCGGGTTAAAATCTAAATTAGAGTTAAGATATGGCTCCTACCTACAGTGCTGAACTTGAACAACACGCGGGAGGAACTGCAGAGTTATAGGGTGTGCATCCTAGCGTTCTAGGAGAACTGGCAAACCTACGCGAACAGGTCTATAAGCTTTAAAAGACAGTTTTAGATTTCTAAGGCATAGTGTGTAAAAAGCTTGACGTTATAGAGTCTAGCATAACCGCCGCACAACGCTATGTCAATAATCTAGTGCCTTGGTCCATAGAGGTGCATGAGACATAGGCCAAGTTGATAGAGCTTTTGTTAGAAGCCCAATTGGACAAGAAGAATCTAACACTAGCCAGCAAAGTACCTCTAGAGAAGAATGACTAGGAACACCGTGCGAGATAGATTAATTCCAGGTTCTATGAAGCGTTAGACTTTGCCTCTCGTGCTATGCCGAGTGACCTATTCAGATTGCTCAGCCGTGCCGTGTTAGGTCGCGCGAAGCGAACGACGTTTTCCTCGCCTCGTGTCAGGGTTCCCCGCAGGGGTTTGGCGAGCGGCTATTGTGTCTCACAACATTCACTCGCCCTGTTGATCATGGCGCTTCTATTATCCAATCATACCTTGATTGTCGCAACAACCTGTGCCGCGCGCCAAGGGTTCCGTCGTTGGATTCAGCCTTACTGTGTAAATAGATAGGTACAGCCGAGGGGCGATAACGAGGCGCGAGTAGTGGCACAGCGCCACAGCGAGGTATACATGATAGAAATGGATGGACTGGCGATTATTTTTCATTTTCCCTATTAATGCATGAGAGATATAATGTTTTATTGCACAACATTTGTCTTGTTAATATATTCAGGCAAAAGCGCTGCTCTACCTTCTTAGCATTCAGACAGTTTTAGATGGCTAAATGCAAGCAATAGCTCATGTTCCTATCTTTTAGGAGTTCCGTCTGTCGTCACCATTTTCCCATCGGCCTCTTCCCAATATAGCCTCATCCCTTCTATGACGCCAATCTCCTCCAAACTTAAGCCGTCAGTGTTCGTCACTGTTGTGCTGTCAACAACGGAGCATACATCCACTGGGTCCCGGCGATCAAGCATTCCTCCCTCGCCTACTTCTACGATTCACACCGCGTCGACGAATACCTCGAACCCGTCGTTGTCAGTCCAGACGATGGGATTACTTGCAATCACTTCAATTACTGGCTTGGCGCTATCGATTGCAGGGGCCTTTTGCCTGGTTCGTCATTCTTTGGAAGATCGGCTCCCTCGACGACGCGATCCAGGCCTGAATGTTTCTCGAATTTCCTTTCCCTTCGGACAAAACCCGAGATCTATAATCCGCCCTATGATCGCGTTGCCGCAACGAATTGATCTACTAGAAACTAAAGTTCTACTCCCCGTTCGCGCCTAAAGAGACGTAGAAATATAAGACCTTTATAATAATGCTAAGAGTAATGCCGCAGAATTAAGCAATAGCAATTAGGAGGATGTTATCTATAACGGGCTTTTCACATCATGGGAGCACAGCGAAGACGGAGTTGGTCCAAACATCAGAAACCCCACAGAATTGGTCACTAGGGACACTCCGGCACCTGGCGAAGGCTAGGACTTTCATGGACTTGGATACGAACCTGACGATGAGTCTGGGTATGCGGGATCATTCCCTGTGCGTGGTACGGGTTTTAAAGAAGCAGTGCCAACTAGAACATCTTGGGATCTTTTGAGCATCCCCAAGGTTAAGTCTTTAAATAATACTAGCAGGGATTGGATGCGTTTTATAAGGGAAGGCTTTTACTAATTAGTACTTAACCTGTTATGTAATATAATCTTTTAGTATTATATTAATTTCTTTAGAATGTTTTATATAATCTATAAGCGCGATGTCTTTTAGTTCCTGTTTTATTAACTAGAGAGTTAGTTTTAATGTAATATTATAGATTTAACTAACATAAGCATAAACTTATACACTACATTTTAACTTGTTTACTTTACGCTTTATAGAAAGATAGGAAGAGAGCAACAGAGCCTATATATATATATTTTCTCGCCTTATATTATAGAGGTACTTCTAACACTGCCTCTCTTTTTTAAAGAAGTCTAAAGGGGTAATTTAAACTTCCTTTTTTATGTAGATCTACATTCGCATCTACGTAAAGGCCCCTTCTTAGGCTCTTAATAATTAGGTCTCCTAAAATTAGCATTAAGCATTTAGCAATCTATAAAGCTAGATACTGTTGCTAGAAACTTACTTATCCTATGTCTATAGATTTAATTAAATTAAAGGTAAAGGGATAATGCCTAGTTTATGTAACACACTTTAAAAGTAATTAACTTATAGTAGAGGCCACATAAGGCGCATAGATCACGCTTATGGACGTATCCTACCTTAGTATTATTTTCTATAGCATAAGAAGCTGTTAGATACTTGTCTAATATTCTCTTAACAAGTGCACGCGTATTTAGACTTTAACACTAGATAAAGCCTATACATACATAACTACTCTTTTAACAAACAGGGTAGCATTATAGCTTAAGGAAGAAGGAAGACGTAAACAGGGCTTATGTAACGCTTATAAGATTATAAGACTAAAAGTACTTTATAGTTTGCTCTTTTATTTTTAGTATCTGCTCTATATTATTAAGCTCTACTTCCTCTTTAAGCGGCATATTAATATAATTATATTTAGTGCGTTAGTCTTCTCTTAATTAGCTAATGTAATCTGTCTAGTTATTTTAGGCATTAAGTATAGCATTAAAGAGTTAAAAGAGTCGCAGAAAGAACCTGTCGCGAAGCCCTAACCTTTCTATAATAGCTAGGGAAACAATTAGCTGCTTATACATAGTCCTAATAGAAAGAATAACGTCTAATTCTATATTCTAGATTACTTTAGCCTTCTATTTAGCAGGGTCTATTAGGTTGTTATGCTTTCCTGCGCCGCCGTCTTGTGCAAACCCTAGGCCCCTTATGAACTTGGCTAGAAAGTAAGACAGGGCGGCAGAAGTCGCCCTAGCTCTGCATGAATAGTTAAAATTTATAAATAATATAGGAAAATATGCTTACGCTTTCTATATAAGGACCTTGTTATTAATATTACTATTTCTAAAATAGTAATAGCTTAGTATATGTTAGTTTTAATCTAAAATATAATTTTATGTATATACTACACTGCTTTTTCTAGCAATCTCCTTCTCTATTATAGTTTAATAGAATACATAAGCGCAAGTTAGATATAGTTATTATAGTTATAGCAACCTTTAGCCCTAACATTATAGTTCTAGGCACTCTAAAAAGACATGTGTTTTCTCTAAACGCTTCTATAATATATAACTCTATCTCCTTCGCGCTATAAAGACTGTTAGTTAGTAAGTATTTAGCTATACTATAAAATTTAGCAAGCAGGGACTTTTAATATCTATAACAGGGAGCAAATACTTATGTTGCTAATCTATTAAAGATTAATATATATTCTTATATTAACTTTTAAAGTAGAAACATTAGTATAATAAGCTTACCTATATAGGAGTTAGTCTTATATTAACGTGTTTTCTTTAAACATACTAGTACTTGTCCCTAACGCTAAGTTAAATTCGTCGTAGATTAGATAGAGCAGCCTCTGAGTATAATCTAGAGCGTCTATTGCTTATAAGGTAAAACAACTCTAAATCCCTCCTCTATTTAAAACTAGAAAACGCGCCCCTGCTGTTAGAGGTTTAAGCTAAATCTATGTATCTACATAATCCTAGCATAGAATATACTTTGTTAGCTAGAAGCAGTATTTAACCCTAGGAACTCTAGTGCTAAATATATAAGCATAAACATTATAAATAGCATAACTATATAAAAGGACATGTTCTAGTTCCTGTTAAAGACATAATAAACAAGTTATAGATATGCGGAATAGAGACGATTTAATATAGAGATGCTAGAGATCTTCTCTCTATATATCGTGCGATCTGCTATTACCTATGTCTCTAAACATAGAGGAATATATTAAGCAGAACCTAAGCCGTAGCTTTTTACACTAGTACTTAGCATCTGTCCTGTTACTATTATAGTAGGCTTATAATGCTCTATAACATTAAGAAAAGTAAAGGGAGGTAAAGACTACGTTAGAGGAAAACTCTAAGACGTTATTAGCAACTATTCTTAGCCCCTAGTTTTAGATCTTCTAGCTTACTATGTATTCTAGGAGGAAAACTATCTATTATAAGAGCAGATAAGATAAAGCGTATAATAAAGTCCTAGCTTATATGTTGTTTCTTACATAGGCTTAAAAACTCTCTTAGGTAGTTATATATTTTAGGCTCCCCGCCCTAGATTAAACAAAATGCTTTAATATAATTAAACCTTTAGAGCTTAGATACTGCTAGCTAGCGTAGAGCTGTTTTGTAAAGTAAGCGCAAATGAATAGCTAAGAAATAGATCTCTAGACCTATTTGTCTCTCTTTAGCTCTTTCTATGTTATTAAAAACAGCCGTCTTTAAGACACTATAATCTAATAACAAAGGCTATAGTAATACTATCTAAACGGATTTAAAGGCTAGTAAAGGAGGTATTATAAAAAGAGATTCTGTTACTAAAATCACTTATAGTCTCTATTCTATGTAATTTAGCAGTAAATAAGACTATCTTTATAGATAATTAAAGCCTTTCCCTTTAGACTTAAAGTTATTAAGGAACAAACAGACTACATTAGTAAATAAGAAGATAAACTAAGCAAATATAATGTTAACTAGATTGCTTATAACCTTAGTAAATCTGTCTTCTATTTAGTCTACCTTCTAGTAATCTTAGAATCTCTAAGAGCAGTTCTTATAACTTCTGCTAGTTATATTTATAATATTAACGTTAGCAAGGATTAGAGGAGTTAGGCTTATAGTAGATAATAGGTTAACATCTAGTTAAGCTAAGCCCTGTCTATGTTTCATAGAGGGAGAAAAGCATTAGAACATATCCTAGGTTGCTAATGATTTCCTAGCACTGCTAAGGGAAAGTAAAAGCAATAGTCTTTAACTAGCTAGTAGATTAAGACGCCGTAAAATCCTATTAAACCTCTTACTATAAGCTAAGGAAAAGTCGTTGTTATCTTTGAAGGCGAAAAGCTATTCTACGTTTAGACGTGAAGCTATACTATGAGAGAGCATTTCTAGACTTGCCTACTTCTTATAGTCTTAGGATTAAGAAAATGCCCCTGGCTATAAAAAGGTGCAACTACTTTATCTGCTTATTAAGTTAATAAATACTACTTAATCTATTAGGTTACTATAATAAGTAACTAAACTTTAATTAAGATTAATCGCTATTATTCTAGTGTTGCCTAGGTAAAATTAAAGAACATATGCTATAGCTTAAGTTTAGTCGCCCTAGACGAGTGTTTAAGTTGTTGTACCTCTAATTTAGAGCATAATATTCCCGCCTTAATTAGTTTTGTAGACTTAGAAAGAGCCTTATAAGTGTCTAGCATATTAGATAAGGAGCTATATTAGGTGGGCCTTGCGCCTAGGCTACGTTTGCTAGAGTCTTTAGAACTCGTTTGCCTGCATAGAAGATCCTAGTTAGATACTACAAAGAGACAGTCTAAACTAAGTAAGCAGTAGTAGAATGTTAATCTATATACTACTAGTAAGAACAAAAACTTTATTCTAGGGTATTAAGTAAGATAAAAGGCATCTCATACACTACGTAATCTTATATCTGCTAAGAATATAATTAGCATCTACTACTACCTAACAGAGAGAAATATTTATATATATAGTATTATAACTAGCAGAGAATAAAAAGAGAAGAGAAGCGTTAGAGATTATACCTTAGTAAAACTAAAAGGCAGACTGTTAACTAGATTAAGAAGAACATGTAGCTTAATTCTTCTTTAAGTTAGTTAGAGTCCTACTATAGATTATAGGCTCACTTCTAGCTAGGCTCTTTCGCGCTAATACTAAGTTAGCGGTGTAGTAAGGTATCTTCCTACCTACCTTAAACTTTATAAACATTACTAAGCGTATAAAGGAAATCGTATACTATTTAACGTAAGTCTATATGTTTTAGAGCAAGGTTATAGATAAGAAAGGTTTTATATGCGATAAGTATATAGTATCCTAGCTCTAGGGCCTCTGCCCTAGGTGGAGTTTACGTGACTGTTTAACTATAGAAGGTCTATTTAGATTAGATTAGATTTTTAGCAGAGTAAAAGAAGCTTCTAAGCGTAAAAGAATTATGTAGCGTATTCTAATAAGTAAAAGAATAATTCTTACGCTTTATACCTTTTTTAAGCACGTAAAGATACTTTATATTCCTATGCTATTACTTAGGCAATTGTTTGTTCTAGTTAAGATACGTCCTTTAGTTTCTTCTATTTTTAGAGACTTAAGATACTATACTAGGATATACTATAAACCTAGGCACTGCTTAATATAATATAGAGAACGTGAAAATAGATACTTCAAGGTTCCTAAGCCCACGCGAGTAAAGTATAGATATTAGCAGCTTTGCCTCTTCCTTATTTAGCAAAGCTAATAGATTAATCCTAACTTTAACATAAAAGGTCCTTCTCTAGTGTTAGAGTCTCTTAGCTAGTTAATTAGACTCGCTAAACTAGCCTTAAAACTTAGGTATAAGTTAGATAGAATCCTTGAATTAGGTTAAGAAAGCCTAGAGCTATGTAAGATAAGAAGATATATAAGATTTAAAAGACTAGATAAATTATTTAGCGTAAATATCTATAAATTTAAGAGGGAAGCTAGTATACAAAACCACTGTTAGGAACAAATCTTCTACGCAAAGCAAGCTTTATCTGCTATACCTTCTATAACAAGGTTAGAATCGTAGAGCGATTTAGCAGATGCTATATCCTCTATGTTTCTTCCCTACATCTAGGCAGCGTTAGAAGAGGCACCCTAGTATGCTCTTATAGAGTTTAGACATACTCTGCTAGTTCTTGTTTCCTTTTTTAGTTAGTTTAAACCCGCTCTTGGGTCATGGCATGACTTATTAGAAGAGAATTCTTTCTCTAACTTAGGCAGTACGTTAAACGAATATTAACAACTTTTAGCGCCTCCTCCCCCTACGTTAAACGAGTATTGCTAACTTTTAGTTCTTCCTCCCCCTTCTTTAAATTATTCTAATGCCAAGAGCGTCGTAAGCGGTAGGAACGGCTACGTAGGACAAGAAAGAAATAAGACTATAGTCTTTTAGCTTCTATAAAATAAGACTAGGGCTCTATTTCTAGCAGCTTCCTGTCTATCTAACAAGGAGAGCGTTGACAAAACTATAAACAATATTCATTTAAATAGCGTGCAACCTAGGTTTGCCCTAGTCTATAGTAGACGCTATCTAATAGCCTATGACCTAGGCATTATCTACGGTTGTTAGCAACGCTCTATAATGCCTAGAGTAGTGCTGTTCTTCTACTAAACCCTAGATATAGAGACTTGGACTAATGTTAGTTTTAGTGAGGTTATATAGGACCACATTGCAAAAGGGGATGCAGAGAAGTCTAGCAAAAATTTTAGAGCATAATATTTATAATTCAACGCTGTCTATAGGTATCTCACATTCTAGGATTTACCTTTAACACGATGCTTATACTCTGTGTCTAAATCGTACTTTTAATATGTATTTTACTCTTTACTATTCTCTTTTTTAGCCTACGTGCTCTATTCTAGCTTCTCTATTTAATATAGTGCTAGGACCTTAATATAGAATGTTAAACTGTCTTAAAATTCCCTTAAACTATTTATAACTAGGATTAAAATCTAACAAATTTAAATAAGGTTTAGACTCTTATAAAACAAGAGGGGAAACTACACTAGCAACTAACAGAATTCTGCCACATGGGCCTCTCTGCTGTGCTTTAATAAAATAGTGTTGTACTAGCCACTTGCCTTAGTTGTTAGACAAAGGCTACTCCCTTATCCTAATTACTAGTGCTTTTAGCCTTAGACAGTATCTTTTCCTCTCTAAAAAGTTAATAAAACTATCTATAAATCTTTTAAGGGACTATAACAGTTCTTTTTTAGCTAGGGTACTATGTTCTAGGTAGCAGAGGGCTAACAGAGCATACTATACATGTAAAATTTTTAAATTAGGGAAAGATTTAAGCTTATCCTAGTACTATTAACTAAATGTTGTTTTAGAAAAAGCTAGACGTACTTAAAAGATTCCCTCTATATATATATTACCCTAAATCTGTTTAGTCTAAGAGCTATAAGCCTATAAAGCAGGATTAAGAAAGTATTTATTTACTTAGAACCTAAACTGTTTTAAGTAAGTATAGTACCCTAGCTTTCTTCTAAAGTATAGGAGTAGACATTTTAGGTCTTAGGTTTTAGTATAATAAAGAGAAAGCGTGCGAAGTGTCTAACCTAGGCGCATAATATATAAGAGAGTTGTATTTAGCTAGCTATCCTAGGCATCCTACGTTAAGTAAAGACTTATAAGGGCATAACTAACAAAAATATTTAATAGACACTAGTTTACGTTCTCTCTATCTGTCTCTATTAGCTTTATAGCTAGATGCTTAAGAGCTAAGGTCTAGTAAAGATTCCCTAGCTTAGTAAGAAATAATTATACATGCTAACACCTCTAGAGGTTTAGATAAGTAACAGCTTAAAGGTCGCACATAAGCGTAACTATAGAAAGGAGACTATCTAGATTAAATCTATCTAGTGTTAGTTTTCTAATGTTATAAAGTTTTACATCTTGCCCTAGCAATCTTTATATTATAGTGTTTCTAAAGATATTTAAGTACTTAACAGCGCTCTCTATACTAATGTAAAGGTTCTAGAGTAGCCTCTAATGTCTAGCCTTATTCTATGTAAGAGACTAAACAAACTCCTAAAAAAGCTTAGTGTTATTAAAACGTACATCTAGGGTTTCTAGGTCCTAGAAGAATTTAGGTATAGCATTAATAGACTAGTAAATAGAATATTGCTTAATAAAGTAGAGGTTATGCTTAATTAGTGCCTAGAAAAGCTTAAGAGCTCTTTAATGCTAGAAGAGGTGCTCTAATGTTCTTATTAATAGAGCCTAGCTAGAAAGAAACTAGAACAACTAAAGCTAGTTCCTTAGAATTAAGACTAGAAACATATACATAGAGTAATCTCGTTCCTTAGGCGCCTGTAATGCGTCCTCTAAAGTGTTGTCCTATTATAGATTAAGGTTTTCTAGGAGATAGTTAAATTAACTTATTTTTAGTATAATAGCCTTTAGCAGAGAAAGCTTATTAATGAATGTTAAGCTGTTAGTATAGAGTAATAGCTTTAAGCTAGCTCTAGCCCTAATGCTAGCCTAGAATTGGATCATATCCTTAAAGCAGGCAATGTTGATGCTCACATGAGCATAGAGGCGGCGAGTAGCTAGCAGATTAAAGTCTCTGCATACAAGACAAAGCAATGCAAGAGTTGAAGGTTCATAGACTGATTCTTATTAGAATATAGCAAGTTATGAAGATAGGAAATACTATACAAAATCTAGAATTTCTTTAAGTATATCAAAAGACATAGAAAACATATTTAGTGTACTAGAAAGAAAGAAGATTAAACAACTCTATATATTATTATTATTGATTCTTGTTTACTGTCTAATGCAAGCCCTATTAGCTTATGTAGACTATTGCCACTATTTACACTAGGTGAACAAAAAACCCCCTGTTAGCTAGTCGTAGAAGCAGCTCCCGAAGGCTTGCCTGTACTGGGGGAAAAACACCTTTCGCTGATGTGCCGTATGTGCGTCCCTAGGCAAGCGCAGGCGTGACGCCTGCGCCAGTAGGTTGCTGTTGTCCTCTAGCCTTGACCGCCCACCCTGTCACGCTTGCCTCTACTAGTGATGTCTCCCTTGTGTGTAGGTACTGCCTCCTGTCCTGTATAGTTGTTCGCTACGCTCCCCCTCCCCCCTCGCGCCTCGCCCCTAGCGCTGCTGTCGCTCCTCGCAGGCGTTGACGGCGCGTTTTGTTATGACCCCTCTGGCACCTCACTAGTGGTATGCGGGGACTATCTGCGCGCTGTCGCCGCCGTCGCACGTTTTTGGGCCCCTCTAGCGCCTCACTAGTGGTATACAACAACTCTATATATAAGATATATAAAAAGCTTATATAACTAATATTTTTATTATTTATTTAAACAAATATTATTTATATAATATTTTTATTTATATAATATTTTTATTTATATAATATTTTTATTTATATTGTCCATACGCAGTACAGTGCAGCGCCTCTCAGGTCGTTGCCCCTTTTTCTAGTCACGTGACCTAGTCACGTGATGTTAGCGGGGAGGCCCGAGCTCGCGCAGGATCGTCGAGCTTAGCTCTCCCTGCCCCTAGCTAGAACAACAACATAAGCAATACAATCGCGTTTTCTGTCTCTTTTTCCGTTTTTGTTTTATGTCCTTACTATACTTATGTACAAACCTACTTCACCCGCTTTACAAAGCAGTGCACTATAGAGCCTAACCTATATATATAATATTTTTATTTATATAATATTTTTATTTATATAATATTTTTATTTATATAATATTTTTATTTATATAACTAATATTTTTATTTATATAACTAATATTTTTATTTATATAATATTTTTATTTATATAATTTTTTATTTATATAATATTTTTATTTATATAATATTTTTATTTATATAATATTTTTATTTATATAATATTTTTATTTATATAATATTTTTATTTATATAATATTTTTATATATAATATTTTTATTTAGGGTTTATTTATATTTATATAATATAGGTTAGGCTCTATAGTGCACTGCTTTGTAAAGCGGCTAAAGTAGATTTGTATATAGGTATAGTATTATTATTATTTAATCTATTTACTGTCTATTTTAAGCTCTAGTAGCTTATATAGACTTTTGCTATAGAATAAAACTTATACGTAGAGAAAACCTTCTATATGCTATATTTACGTTCCCCTTGCTTTTTGCCTATAAGGGTACTACGTTTTTTTTTTGTCTTAACTGCCTATGTTGTTACACTTGCCCTTAGTAAGGGGCTTAAGAGAGAGAGAGAGAGAAAGAGTAAGAAAATAGAAAGAGAGAGAGAGGTATTTATATAAGGGTTAGTCTAGCAGTCTTTAGTAGCGTTATGCTAGCGTTATAGTAGCGTTAGGGCAGCGTTTCCTTAAGGGTCTGTCTAGCCTAATAGTCTCTAGATCTCTTAGTATGTTACATAATTCTCTAGGGCTAAGTCCTAGGCTACTTTAAACTGTTTTAGAACTCTCTACTTAAGTAACTATAAGGCTATTACCTTTGCTTATTCTAGGTAGCCTAGGGCATTCTTTAGCCTTTTATTGCGTAGGCGTAGTAGCAGCGTGCTCTTGTTATATCTTATATAGTAGAAGATTATATGTTTAACTGTTTGTTTATGCTACCTATAGGGGCATTCTCTAGAGATCCCTAGTACCCTACAGTGCGCTAGCTAGCAGTTAAGTCTAATTGCCTCTATGTAGAGCAGGAAGAGCGCTGTTAATTCTGCTTTTAAGAGGTTATTATATAGCTATTAGAGGCGTTTTGTCTATAGTTCTGTCTAGGTTGTTTCTTTCTTTCCTCTGCCTTTATGTTTCTAAGCTTGTTTCTATTTAAGGTCTTGTCTCTGTTAGATTGCTATGTAGGTGCCTGTCTATAGTTGTCTAGTCCGTTAGCCACGCGTTAAGTTGCCTTTAGCGCGCTAGCGTTCTGCTTAGTGTGCTTGCTATTCACGTACCTAGGCAATAAGGTTGTCTGCTTTTGCTTTTGTTGCTTTGCTCTACGTGGCTAGGCATAGCGCTATTATATTGCTTCTCTATTGTCTTAGTAACCTCTATATAGTTTATATAGTTTGCTAGACGTTCTAGTCTATAGCTCTATGTTGCTTAATTGCCTGTTAGAACGCTTATGTCTTAACCTAGAGGGAGAGCAGGGCTATGCCTGCTTTCTGCTTAATAGCCGCGCTTAGGGTACCTTTGTATGCTCTAGTAATCTGCCTAAGACATTTCTTCTACGTTTTTAGAAGTAGCTCTATTATGCTTATAGCTGTTAATTCTCTGTTAAGTTGCTGTCCTATACCTGCGCTCTATATATTATTGCTAGTTATACTACTGCTATATAGATAAGTTTTAACTATTATATTAACAGGCTCTACGTTAATGCTATAATGCGCGCTATTGCGTTAAATAAGCTCTTGCTATTCTATGCTGCCTTTTAGGTGTGCTCCTTCTATTATAATTTTAGGTCTACCTATATGCCTAAGATCTAGATAGACTTTATGTAGAGCTCTGCCTTGTCTCTAGCATATAAACAGTACTTGCTAGGTCCTCGCGTAGCCTCGCCTTCTAGTAAAGTGCATAAGCTAGTACTTGTCTAGGGCAACTTAGCTCTATAGCGCTTTGCCTATGCTACGCACTTGTTATAGGCTATAGTAAGTCTCTAGCAGTTGTCTGCTACTATGTTTCCCTAGGCTACTAGCGTAGTGTTGTTAACAAATCTAAATCTAAATACGTTATTCTTCCTAGTTGTTTAAATTCCTCTAGTAGCTCTATAATAAAGAAAAGGAACAGTATTAGAGACAGGGAGACCCTATAGGATCTCTACGTTTACCTATATCCTCTAGCTTATATACCTAGCAAACGTAATTTATGTAGTTTGTTTGCTAAGAAGTCCTTATAAACTATATAGTCTATAGTAGTATGCCCTTGTTCTAGAGTACGTGTAGCAGTCTAGTATATGCTATGTTATTAAAGGCTCCTATAAAGTTAAGGCCTAACATTAAAACTACGTATTTTTCTAGGCTTTCTACGCTGTCTAGACAACGTTAGTAAGCAGCTTAACTGCTATTATTATAGACCTCTTCTTTTAGCTACCTATTTAGTTCTAGGGTAGTAGTTAGTGTTCTTCTGCTGCCTCTGCTAGGCGCTCTGCTATAATAGTTTTAACTAGCTTAGCAATTATGTTCTCTAGCGCTATAGGGCGATAGGCGTTGACTAGGGTGTAGTCTTTCTTTCCTAGTTTACGTAGTGCTACTATAATAGTGTCTTTAAGTCCCTCTAGCAGAGGGCGCTGTTAAATAGCTTGCTAATTACCTTTGCTAGGTCGTTGCTAATAGTATTGCTAAGCGTTTTAAGGACTTTGTTTAGTATTTTGTCTAGTCCTAGGGCTTTCTTGCTTAGGAGCTTACGTATTACGTCTTATACTTGTTGCTTTATAACTTATAGTCTATATAGGCTATGTTTAGTTAAGGGTTTATGTCTTGCTATTTCTATTACTTCCTGTTTATAGTAGTACGTTGTTTTGCTTATGCTTTCTATAGTTCTCTTTAAGGTTGCTAAGGTCTACTTCCTCTACTGTTAGAAAGAATTTCTTTATAAGGATAGCTGCTTTGCCTTTACTGTCCTCTACCCCTGTTTAGTTGTTATGTTTTATAGTGCTAGTAGGTGTAGGTCTATGTAAGGCCCTTTTTTATAGGCCCTGCTCTATTTTATTATGTCCTAGAGTGTTTTTTAAGGTTTTGCTGCTACTGTCTAGAGACTGCTAACAAATGTCCTCTAGCTTGCTCTGCTAGCTTGTTATATTTCCTTAGTAAGCGCTTTCCTTATGTTTTATAGGCGTTCTTCTGCCTCCTCTATGTAGTATTATATAACCTCCCTCTAGGCGCGTCTTACGTTTGTAAGTAATACTATGGCTTAGGGCAACTATAACCTCTACGCGAATTTGCTAGGTCTTAACCTTAGGCAGTAGGTTTCTATGCCCTGTTAGATTGCCTTTTATAAGGCTGCTAGAGGTTAATTATGCTAGTGCTAGGTGCTTTCTATAAGGTCCTTGTAGAGGTTTTTGTAGTCTATCTTCGTAATAGCATACCGCTGTCGCGTTGCTGTTAGTTTAACTTAGCAGGCGACTATAATTTATATAGGGATATAGTCCTTTGTGAGTGCCTATTTGTCTACTAGTCTATAGTGCTCTAGGCGCTACGCGAGAGTAGTACTTATAAAGGTTAAGTTAATTATAGATTGTCTTGCGCCTTGTTTCTATGTTAGTAGGCCCTTTAGGGTGCATAATTAAAGGCCTTTTAATTCTATAGCGTTTAGTAGGCGTGTTGCTGCTAGGTTACATTATGTCTCTATGCCTCCCTATAATTAGTAGTGTAGGTTAAAGTCTCTAAGAACTATAATCTAGTCTGCTATAGTCCTTATAAGTTGCTTCTATAGTTAGTTTATAATACTAAGGTTTGTTAGTTAGTTTATTATATTATAGGCGTTAAATATTACTATCTTCTTGTCCTTTACTTGTAGTTTAATAGCTTCTAAGTTGTCTAAGCTATACGTCCTTTTCTATGCCTTAAGGCCTAGTGCTATGCTTATTATAAAGCATGTTTTTGTCTATTCGTTGCCTCTATATACTAGTGTATAACTAGGCAGGCAGTACGTTTGCTTTGTTTGTTTGTTCTAGGCTAGTTCTTATATAGCAAGTATATAGTGTTTTGCTAGCTCTGCTACGTTAAAGAAGAGCCTTGTCTTAGTTCTGTTTGCTATGCTATAGTTATATTAGAGTATTGTTAGTACTTTTATTTATAATAGAGTAACGTCTTCTATTTAGCTGCTGTTCTTATTTAGAAAGATTATAGTTTAGCTTAGGTCTAATGTCGCTTAGCGCGCTACGCGTGCTGCCTTTGTAGGTTAGCCTTTTCCCTATAGTAGTTAGGTCTCTCTATTGTTTAGGTTACGTTTGCCTAGGGAAGAGACTATAATTAGCCTGCTGTTTTATTTGCCTCTATTTCTAGCTAGGTTAGACCTAATAGCTAGTTCTATCCTTAGCTTCTATATGCCTGTTCTATACCGCGTGAACGCTAGGCACGCCCTTATCTGCCACGCTCTATATGTCTGTCTATAGTTAGTATAGCATACGTGGCTAGCTTTGCATTGTCTTATATTATAGTTGCTAGCGCACTATATATATTTTGCTGCTTTTGCGTAGGCGCCCTGTTTATGTCTCTACGCGCTACATTAGTAGCATTGTTTTAGTGCTAAGTTGCTATTATAAATTCTAGCCTTAAAGTATTCTGCTCTAATAACAATTCTGCTTTAAACAATTCTCTCTTGTTTAGCCTATATGTTTACCCTTATAACAAGAGAACTTCTTGTTTTTTATATATTATCTCCTTAGCGTTTTAGAGGCGCGTTAGGGTTATGTAGCTAGCGTATTAATAAGATCTTAGTTATGCTATAAAGTCTTTATAATAATTTCTTAAAGTCTTATATAATGTTAGAGTTATTTATAGATTAGCTATTCTTAACTAGGAGAGTATATTATATACTAGGGACCTTTACTAGGTACGCCTTCCTAAGGAGCTATATTCCCTAGGGGTCTAGCGCTGCTATAACAGCGTCCTGCTAGGCTTATAACTTAAGGCGTATGTCTATGTCTCTGCTCTTATAACAGTAGACAGCAATAGCGTTAGGGATAGCTAGTTAGATAATCTTAAGGATCTTGCTTAGGGTCTTGTTAGTTACGTTGTTAATTCTAGCCTAAATAATTAGTTTAGGGGCAGCTAGCTACGTAGCCTACGCTACGACATCTGCCTATTATTAGGTTGCTAGTAGGTTGCTGTTAGCCTTAGCTTTAGTCTCCTTTACGTGTTAGAGAATCTTGTCACATGTTTTCTAGAGGCAGAGCTGTTTCTCTATTCTTTCTACTACTTCTCTTGCCTAGCGCGTTAACGCCTTTACTCTCTTGTTCTTTTCTCTCTCTATAGCCTCTAGTATTTTTATTAGCTCCTTTATAGTGTTAGGGTATACCTTGTTTTGTTCTCTGTTATGTTATATAGGTAGGTAATATGTTCCTCCTGCTAACGCGTTAGCATGTTAACTATAGTGTAGCAGCGCTATTACGTTGCTACACTGTTTTGCTGTTATTCCTGCTCCTTGCGTAGCTAGGGACAGTATTATAGGCGTTTTGCTTAATAAATTTATAACGTTTTAACACGTTTTTTAATGCTTTAAAAAAAAGTTAGATGTCCTTATCGCCTACTTACATAGGTATAGTAAAGAGATAAAACAGAAACGGAAAAAGAGACAGAAAACGCGATTGTATTGCTTGTGTTGTTGTTCTAGCTAGGGGCAGGGAGAGCTAAGCTCGACGATCCTGCGCGAGCTCGGGCCTCCCCGCTAGCATCACGTGACTAGGTCACGTGACTAGAAAAGGGGCAACGACCTAAGAGGCGCTGCACTATACTGCGTATGGACACTAGTAACTTTTTCTTTTTAAAAAAGCAGCAGCTAATGCTATATAGTCCCTTTTCCTCTATGTATAACTACCCTTTATAGATTCTACCTAAAGAATACCTTTCTATTATGTGATTTCTTTCTCATGCGCTAGCTAGGTTAACAGTATAGTTAAACAACTAAACATGCCTTTGTTAGATTATAATAGCTTAGGGTTTATAGTAGCAATCTATGTCTTAGCAGGCTTCGCGCGCTGCTATTAGTATATGTCTACAGGCAGCGTGTACCTAGCAGGTGGCCTGCCTAGTTAGGTAGCAAAAGGTATCCGTTTGTTCGCCTTTATAGGGTAGTAGGAGTAAGCTTATGTAGCGTTATTAAGCTCTACGTAATAGCATTATAGGTTCTTATACGTTTACGTTATAAATTCTAAGTATAGGGGTTAAAGAGAATTATGTAAGCCTTAGGGGCATGTCTCTAGCAGTAAGAGAGGGTATATATATCGCGCGCTCTCTCTCTAATCTCCCTTTCTTTTTCTCTTTATAACTTTTACCTTCTCTAGCATTGCTATATATATCCCTTATACCTTCCCTAGGTATATTTTCTTTCTGTTAAAGGGATTTAGATGCTATATAATGCTAACAAAGTTCGTAGTATATAAAACATAGCTCTCTAAGCTCCTGCTAGCAACTAGCAGGTCATGTTTAGTCTAGCCTAGCTCTAGCCCACTCTGCTTCCCAATGGCCGCATCTGTATCACGCTGCCTACTAGCTAGGCTAGCAACTACACCTTTGTGGCATCTATCTATGTTAACGTATGTATTTAGTCTTTATTTCTTCTTTTCTCTTTTGCTATTATACGCTAACAAGGTTAAAAAGACGACAAAGATTAAGTAGCTGCTATGCTATCTGTTAATATAGACGTTAAGCTTATACCTAGCACTAACTTGCGCCGCTAGATTGCGCTCCTTATTTATTAGGAGGGCTACTTCTATGCGATGCTTATATAAAGCCATAGTGTCTAGGTTGCTGCTTACGCTAATTGCTGTTCTTGTATAGTGCCTAGACTACGACCTTTTACTAACTGTTAGACTTTAGCACTATTTTAGAGAGGCGCCTATGCCTTGTGTGTGTAGCAGAGCTATAGTGCTTAGTGCAATTATTATACCTAATAGGTACTCTTATTAGAATAGTTAGTTAATAAGTAGATATTTATAGCCTTAGATAGTATAGAACTCTCTTTATATAATAATTAAATAGAACATCTTATACTTTTAATCTAGATTTTATGCTCTTTATGTAAATATAAAATGTTCTTTATAGTCTTATAAATATAAATAAATAGACAGTGCTTAAAGCTCTAATTGCCCTTAGCAAGCAATGTTTAAAATGTTATATTAGTTAGCTATGTAATGCTAAGAATTAAAAAATAGTAAGGAAAATAGGCCTCTCTAGGGCCATGTTATGCTTTAGGGCCTTATATAGACTCTAGGCGATCTACTAAGGCTTCTATAGTAATTGTTAAGGTGTTAGTTAACACTAAAGTTTTAAGAGCTAGATTTAGGGCTTTCTTTATACATGTATTAGCTAGGTTGTCTTTGCTATTAATCTATTAAATTTCTAAGATCTCTTAGTGCTTATATAACTCCTAAAGCGACATGATATTAATTATAAGGCGCTTTTTATTAGTAGTTCTAAGGTGTACAAGGCAATTATATAATAACTTTAAGTTAAATTTAACCTATAGAAGGCAATTAAACTTTTTCTTAAAGCATTAAAAAACGCGTTAAAACGTTATAAATTTATTAAGCAAAACGCCTATAATACTGTCCCTAGCTACGCAAGCAGCAGGAACAATAGCAAAACAGTGTAGCAACTAATAGCGCTGCTACACTATAGTTAACATGCTAACGCGTTAGCAGGAGGAACATATTACCTACCTATATAACATAATAAAGAATAAAATAAAGTATACTCTAAACTATAAAGAAGCTAATAAAAATACTAAGGCTATAAAGAAAGAAGGAAACAAGAGAGTAAAGGCGTTAACGCGCTAGGCAAGAGAGGTAGTAGAGGGAATAAGGGAACAGCTCTACGTCTAGAAAACATATAACAAGATTCTCTAACACGTAAAGGAGACTAAAGCTAAGGCTAACAGCAACCTGCTAGCAACCTAATAATAGGCAGATGTCGAGCGCAGGCTACGCAGCTAGCTGCCTCTAAACTAATTATTTAGGCTAGAATTAACAACGCGACTAACAAGACCCTAAGCAAGATCCTTAAGATTATCTAACTAGCTATCCCTAACGCTATTGCTGTCTACTGTTATAAGAGCAGAGACATAGACATACGCCTTAAGTCATAAGCCTAGCAGGACGCTGTTGCAGCAGCGCTAGACCCCTAGGGAATATAGCTCCTTAGGAAGGCGTACCTAGTAGAGGTCCCTAGTATATAATACACTCTCTAGTTAAGAACAGCTAATCTATAAATAACTCTAACATTATATAAGACCTTAAGAAATTATTATAAAGACTCTATAGCATAACTAAGATCTTATTAATACGCTAGCTATATAACCCTAACGCGCCCTAAAACGCTAAGGAGATAACATATAAAAAAAAAAGGTTCTTTGTTATAAAAGTAAACATATAGGCTAAACAAGAGAGAATTATTTAAAGCAGAATTATTATTAGGGCAGAATACTTTAAGGCTAGAATTTATAATAGCAACCTAGCACTAAAACAATGCTACTAATGCAGCGCGTAGGGACATAAATAGGGCGCCTACGAAAGGCAGCAAAATACATATAGTGCGCTAGCAACTATAATATAAGACAATATAAAGCTAGCTACATATGCTACACTAACTATAGACAGACATATAGAGCGTAGCAGATAAGGGCGTGCCTAGCGTTTACGTAGTATAGAACAGGCATATAGAAGCTAAGGATAGAACTAGCTATTAGGTCTAACCTAGCTAGAAATAGAGGCAAACAAAACAGCAGGCTAATTATAGTCCTTCCCTAGGCAAACGTAACCTAAACAACAGAGAGACCTAACTACTATAGGGAAAGGCTAACCTATAGAGGCAGCACGCGTAGCGCGCTAAGCGACATTAGACCTAAGCTAAACTATAATCTTCCTAAATAAGAATAGCAGCTAAATAGAGGACGTTACTCTATTATAATAATAAAAGTACTAACAATACTCTAATATAACTATAGCATAGCAAACAGAACTAAGACAAGGCCTTTCTTTAACGTAGCAGAGCTAGCAAAACACTACATACTTGCTATATAAGAACTAGCCTAGAACAAACAAACAAAGCAAACGTACTGCCTGCCTAGTTATACACTAGTATATAGAGGCAACAAACAGACAAAAACATGCTTTATAATAAGCATAGCACTAGGCCTTAAGGCATAGAAAAGGACGTATAGCTTAGACAACTTAGAAGCTATTAAACTATAAGCAAAGGACAAGAGATAGTAATATTTAACGCCTATAACATAACAAACTAACTAACAAACCTTAGTATTATAAACTAACTATAGAAGCAACTTGTAAGGACTATAGCAGACTAGATTATAGTCCTTAGAGACTTTAACCTATACTACTAATTATAGAGAGGCATAGAGACATAATGTAACCTAGCGGCAACACGCCTACTAAACGCTATAGAATTAAAAGGCCTTTAATTATGCACCCTAAAGGGCCTACTAACATAGAAACAAGGCGCGAGACAATCTATAATTAACTTAACCTTTATAAGTACTACCTCACGCAGCGCCTAGAGCACTATAGACTAGTAGACAAATAGGCACTTATAAAGGACTATATCTCTATATAAATTATAGTTGCCTGCTAAGTTAAACTAACAGCAACGTAATAGCAGTATGCTATTGCAAAGATAGACCACAAAAACCTCTGCAAGGACCTTATAGAAAGCACCTAGCACTAGCATAATTAACCTCTAGCAGCTTTATAAAAGGCAATCTAACAGGGCATAGAAACCTACTGTCTAAGGTTAAGACCTAGCAAATTAGGTAGAGGTTATAGTTGCCCTAAGCTATAGTATTACTTATAAATGTAAGACGCGCCTAGAGGGAGGTTATATAATACTACATAGAGAAGGCAGAGGAACGCCTATAAAACATAAAGAAAGCGCTTACTAAGGAAATGTAACAAGCTAGCAGAGCAAGCTAGAGAACATTTGTTAGCAGTCTCTAGACAGTAGTAGCAAAACCTTAAAAAACACTCTAGGACATAATAAAATAGAGCAGGGCCTATAAAAAAGGGCCCTATATAGACCTACACCTACTAGCACTATAAAACGTAATAACTAAACAGGGAGTAGAGGACAGCAAAGGCAAAGCAGCTATCTTTATAAAGAAATTCTTTCTAATAGCAAAGGAAGCAGACCTTAGCAACCTTAAAGGAGAACTATAGAGGAGCGTAAGCAAAACAACGCACTACTATAAACAAGGAAGTAATAAGAACAGCAAGACATAGAACCCTTAACTAAACATAGCCTATATAGACTATAGAGTTATAAAGCAATAAGTATAAGACGTAATACGTAAGCTCCTAAGCAAGAAAGCCCTAGGACTAGACAAAATACTAAACAAAGTCCTTAAAACGCTTAGTAATACTATTAGCAATAGCCTAGCAAAGGCAATTAGTAAGCTATTTAACAGCGCCCCTCTACTAGAGGGACTTAAAGACACTATTATAGTAGCACTACGTAAACTAGGAAAGAAAGACTACACCCTAGTTAACGCCTATTGCCCTATAGCGCTAGAGAACATAATTGCTAAGCTAGTTAAAACTATTATAGCAGAGCGCCTAGCAGAGGCAGCAGAAGAACACTAACTACTACTCTAGAACTAAATAGGTAGCTAAAAGAAGAAGTCTATAATAACAGTAGTTAAGCTGCTTACTAACGTTGTTTAGACGGCGTAGAAAGCCTAGAAAGAATACGTAGTTTTAATGTTAGGCCTTAACCTTATAAGAGCCTTTAATAACATAGCATATACTAGACTACTACACGTACTCTAGAACAAGGGCATACTACTATAGACTATATAGTTTATAGAGGACTTCCTTAGCAAACGAACTATATAAATTATGTTTGCTAGGTATATAAGCTAGAGGATATAGGTAAACGTAGGGATTCTATAGGGGTCCCCTTTGTCTCTAATACTGTTCCTCTTCTTTATTATAGAGCTACTAGAGGAATTTAAATAACTAGAAAGCAATAACGTATTTAGATTTAGATTTGTTAACAACACTACGCTAGTAGCCTAGGGAAACATAGTAGCAGACAACTGCTAGAGACTTACTATAGCCTACGACAAGTACGTAGCATAGGCAAAGCGCTATAGAGCTAAGTTTGCCCTAGACAAGTACTAGCTTATGTACTTTACTAGGAGGCGAGGCTAACGCGAGGACCTAGCAAGTACTGTTTGTATTGCTAGAGACAAGGCAGAGCTCTATACAAAGTCTATCTAGATCTTAGGCATATAGGTAGACTTAAAATTATAATAGAAAGAGCATACCTAAAAGGTAGCATAGAACAGCAAGAGCTTATTTAACGCGATAGCATATATTATAGCATTAACATAGGGCCTGTTAATGTAATAGTTAAAACTTATCTATATAGCAGTAGTATAACTAGCAATAATATATAGAGCATAGGTATAGAGACAGCAACTTAATAGAGGATTAATAGCTATAAGCATAATAGAGCTACTTCTAAAAACGTAGAAGAAATGTCTTAGGCAGATTACTAGAGCATATAAAGGTACCCTAAGCGCAGCTATTAAGCAGGAAGCAGGCATAGCCCTGCTCTCTCTCTAGGTTAAGACATAAGCGTTCTAACAGGCAATTAAGCAACATAGAGCTATAGACTAGAACGTGTAGCAAACTATATAAACTATATAGAGGTTACTAAGACAACAGGGAAGCAATATAACAGCGCCACGCCTAGCCACGTAGAGCAAAGCAATAAAAGCAAAAGTAGACAACCTTATTGCCTAGGTACACAAATAGCGAGCACACTAAGCAGAACGCTAGCACGCTAAGGGCAACTTAACGCGCGGCTAACAGACTAGACAACTATAGACAGGCACCTACATAGCAATCTAACAGGGACAAGACCTTAAATAGAAACAGGCTTAGAAACATAAAGGCAGGAGAAGGAAAGAAACAACCTAGACAGAACTATAAACAAAACGCCTCTAATAGCTATATAACAACCTCTTAAAAGCAGAATTAACAGCGCTCTTCCTGCTCTACATAGAGGCAATTAGACTTAACTGCTAGCTAGCGCACTATAGGGTACTAGGGATCTCTAGAGAATGCCCCTATAGCATAAACAAATAGTTAAACACGTAATCTTCTACTATATAAGATATAATAGAAGCGCGCTGCTACTACGCCTACGTAACAAAAGGCTAAAGGATGCCCTAGGCTACCTAGAACAAGCAAAGGCAACAGCCTTATAGTTACTTAAGCAGAGAGTTCTAAAATAGTTTAAAGTAGCCTAGGACTTAGCCTTAGAGAATTATGTAACATACTAAGAGATCTAGGGACTATTAAGCTAGACAGACCCTTAAGGAAACGCTGCCCTAACGCTACTATAACGCTAGCATAACGCTACTAAAGACTACTAGACTACCCCTTATATAAATACCTCTCTCTCTCTTTCTATTTTCTTACTCTCTCTCTCTCTCTCTCTCTTAAGCCCCTAACTAAGGGCAAGTATAATAACATAGGTAGTTAAGACAAAAAGAAAACGTAGTACCCTTATAGGCAAAAAGCAAGGGGAACGTAAATATAGCATATAGAAGGTTTTCTCTACGTATAAGTTTTATCCTATAGCAAAAGTCTACATAAGCTACTAGAGCTTAAAATAGACAGTAAATAGATTAAATAATAAATTATAGGGCTAGTTAAATAGTTCCTAGGCGTGTAAGTAATCTATAACAGAGATTAAAGAACTATTACTTTAGTTTATAACGCCTATATTAAAAAGGTTACTAAGAAGTTTAGTCTAGATAAGACAAACTCCTTTCTAGTAACGCCTCTCCTATTAGAGGAACTTGTTAAATCTATAAAAGAAGCATCTAAGCAGGATATTAAAAGGTACTAGGAGCGTGTAAAAAGCGTCCTTTATATAGCAATAATAATTTAGCCTAATATTGCTTATTTAACCTTGCTGCTATCACGCTTCCTTACAAATCTAAGCGTTTAATATTTTAAGGCTATCTATTAGATAATTATTTACCTCTAGAGGACCTGCTATTAGGCAATTATATATAGAAACTATAGTAGGCCTAAGCTTATAATTTACTATAACATATCTTTTGCTAGTAATTTAGAGACTTATAGATCCTTATATAGATACATTATGCTATTGTTTAGGAGTGCGATTACTTAGAAAGTAGCTTGTTAGCCTATAGTTATAACTTTAATAACTAAAGCTAAGCTTGTTATACTTAGCAACGTTGCTAGAGAATCTATAGCTCTTAAGAGATTCTTTAACGAAATCTAATTAGACCTAGGAGCTATGTAAACAATCTACTATAACAATGTATAAACAATCTAGCTAGTTGTTAGCAAAAACAAAAAGATCTAAACTAAGCTTAGGCATGTTAACATATATAACATATAGGTACGTTAAGAATACTAGCAAGGATTATTTAAAGTAGAATACTTAGCTACTGCTAAGATGCTAGCTAATAGTCTAACTAAGAGTCTTATAAAGCAATAATTTAAGCGTTTTAAAGATTATCTTAACCTTTAAGACTTTAAATTATAAGTAGAGAATCTTAAAGAAGAGGATTAAATTTAAGTAGAAAAAGACTTATATAGAGTTAGGAAATCTAAGTAGAGTAAAAGCTTATATAGAGCCTAACAATCTAGTATAGTACATAGGCCTAATTTAAGCAATGCTATAAGCATTATAAGTGCTAGCTAGACATAGTTATTAACTACTCTAGATTCTCCTTATATATACCCTTAGCTACTAGAGCCTCCTTTATAAGCTTCTCTATTACATTAAGCATCTGCTTAATTTTATTTAAAAGCTTATTAAATTACTGCTCTTAACTCCCCTAGAGTAGAGGATTGTCGCGAACCTTAGAACTAGTATAACTAGACAACTAAGACAGATAATCCTTAGAACTAAGACAAGCAGCAGGCTCTGCTATAATATCCTTATAAGCCTTATAACTAGCATAACTAAGTAGCTAAGACAATAGCTACTTAAATAAAGATAAAGAAGGATTAGCAGCAGAGTAAAGCTAAGCTATAAGCAAAGGTTACCTTAAACTAGATCTAAGAATTATGCTAAGATTATAGTCCTTGTCCTTAAACAGATTATCTTTCTAATAACAACTCTTAAGAGTTAGACTTAGAGAAAAAAGCTAGGAATTAAAGGCCTTCTTCTAAGTAGATAAGGGTTATAGGGTTCTCTAATCCTTAACGTTAACAATATAACCTTTAACAAACGCCTAGAAGTCTTTTACTAGAATATTAGTAATCTTTGCTTTAACGTTATAGCAGAGCAGCTAGTAGAAGATTTTCTTTAAGTTTATAGACTTAAGCTAGCCTATATAGTTCCCGGCCACATAGGGTTTCCGGCTACCCCACTAAAATTAGCCACCCCCAGAAAAGTCGCGTTATCTATCAACAACACGCGTCAAAATGGACCCCCATGAGCAAGCTATACAATTAGCTATTGACGATCTTAATTCTAGTGTTTATACTAGCTAGAGAGCAGCTGCTAAGGCGTACGGCGTCCCACGAACTACACTTCAAGACTAACTTAATGGCTCAACAAATAGCTTAGCTAGCTATTAACACTAGCAGCAGCTGACCCCTTTATAAGAGGAGTTCCTTGTAGAGTAGATACTTAAAGAAGACGCGCGCGCATGCCCCCCCTCCCACGCTCGCGCCTAAGAAATAGCGAATTAAATCCTGCGCATGAATGGCGACGATTAGCCTATAGGCAAGCTCTAGATCCTACACTTTATTAGGCGGAATCTACGCGTCGCCTTAGTAGTTAGCAGGAAGATAGAATCTTAGAGAGCTAAGGCAGCTACTCTAGAACAGATACGCGCGTTCCTAGAGCTCTTTAAGCGGACTAGAATACGCCTTAATATACGGGCAGAGGATACATAGAATATAGATAAGACAGGGACAGCGCTAGGAGTATGTATAAACACTAGAGTACTCTCTAGCAGTTAGAAAAAGAAGGCTTACATTTAGTCTCTAGAGAATTAGGAGTAGGTCTTAGTAATTAAGTGCGTATTAGCAACAGGGCAGAAGCTACGCTACGTAGTGATCTTTAAGGGTCAGAATCTACAGACTACCTAGTTCCTATCTAAATTAGTACCTAGCTAGCTCTATATAACCTCTAAGAACGGCTAGACGTTAAATGCTATTAGAACTAAATAGCTCCGCTAAATATATATCCCTAGATCAGCTCCAGATTCTAATCAATATTGGCTTCTTATCCTAGACGGCCACGGCAGCTATATTAATATAGACTTCCTATGGCTCTACAAGCAGAATCAAATTAAGCTACTATACCTGCCTGCTCATTCCTCCCACGTCCTACAGCCTCTAGATCTAGCTCCTTTCTCAGTTATTAAGTCAAACTATCGCTGTCAGATCTAGGAGCTAGCCTTGCTTGATGATGTAGCACTAGTTAAGAAGGAGCGCTTTATTACATGCTACTACAAAGCTAGGGAGGCTGGCCTTACTGAGAGAGTAATTCGAGCTGGTTGGGCAGCTACAGGCATCTGCCCATTGAATATTGAGCGGGTAGTTAGCTTGTCGCAGGTTTCTCAGAGGCCTGTTACGCCTTGGTGCCAGAAGCGACCTCGATCACCTACTAAGAGCTTCCTATCTACACCCCAGGGACCTCGCGATCTCTATACGGCCCAGCAGGCGCTCCAGAGTTATGAGAAACTAGGTCGTACGACCCAGTTGCTCCTACAGAAAGCAGGCAAGGCGCTAGCAGTTGCGAATACTAGAGCAGCAGGGCTTGAAGCAGACAAACAACGCCTAGAATCCCATCTCCAGACCTTTGCCTCTCAACGGCCTCGAAAGCGCGTTCAGGTAGACCCTAACCAACGCTTTGCAAACGTTGAGAATATAGTAGCTGCTATTCGCCAGTCAGCTGCTGTAGAGGCTCAGAGAAATACAAAATCTACGGAAAAAGAGGCAGAAAAATCAGCAGCTAGAGTAGCTGCTATGGCTTTGGAATCTATGTGTACGAATTGGCAATTGTAATAAGCTATCAATAGATATTGCTGTTTTTCTAAGGGTGGCTGATTTTGGTGGGGTGGCCGGAAACCCTATGTGGCTAGGAACTATATAGGCTAGCTTAATAAGGGCCTTAATAAGGATCCTAACTTTCTTAAGCATTTTTAGCTGCTAAAAATGTTAGAAAAGTAATCTTAAGTAAAAGAAACAAAGGTTATACTTATATTAATACGCCTCCTTTCTAAGAGAAACTAATTTAAAGTAAACTATATATAGACAAGTAGCACTAAGAAGTTATTACTATTTTTAACTATTAGTAATTATAGCTTAAAGATTAGAAAACACTTACATAGGCTTATAGAAAGCAGTAGTATACTTTAAGCATCTTATGTCTTTAGAACTAGGATTATATAACATAGAGTAATAGTGCTAATCTTTATTAAGCCTAGAGATTATAGATTAGACGTACCCTTAGCAGGGAACCTTATTAAGAGGACCTTTAACAAGCTAAGCCTTTATAAGGGTGTAAAAAGCCTTAGCCTTGCCCTTAGGCTTATTATTAAGGGTAAACTAGAACAGGATATTGCTAGGAAAATTGCTAGAAAGGGCTAGAGTTGTCTTCTAGTGTTTTAGGTTTTTTAGCTAGGTTAGAGACTTAGACACTATAGTCTTAAGGCGCAAAGACTTGCAAGGCATAGTAGCAGGCTTAGATTACAAGACGTTAGCAGTAATTTTATCTTTATTATCCTTAGAGTTCTTAACCTCTAAGCCTATATTACTAGACTTAGCTTTATCTAGGGACTTTTCATAGCCCTGCGCTTAAGACTTCGAGGGCGCCTAACGTAACTGCTAGAAGAAGCCTTAGAGCTATAAGTAACCTTGTTTTGCTTATCTATAAAAATTAGTAAGAACAAAAGGATTAGCAGAAGCAGGGAACACTTACTTTAGGAGAGCATAAACAAGAGTTAAAAAGTAAAAGGCTTAGAGAGGCTTAAGAAAGAGAGGAGAAGAGAAGAGAAGAGAGAAAAGAGGAGAGAAGAGAAGAGAAAAGAGGAGAAAGAGGATTAGAGAGGTAAAAAGAGAAGAAGGAGAAAGAAAGGAAGTAGAAAGAGTTAAGAGCCTAAGAATAAAGGTTAGAAGGTCTAAAGTAAGCAGGGGACCTGCTACTTATAGACTAGGGAGCTGTAGCCTAGGAGAGCTATAGGTGACTAGGCTAGCAATTATAACTGTCCTACGCTACTCTTAAGAGCTTGCGCGCGTTATTTATAAGCTAGAGATTACCTTGTTAGTATAACAATAACTATATACTATAATTAGAAAATCCTACGTAGCTAAAGGACGTAGCTAATCTACGTGCGCGTAATTTCTAGCGTATAAGTCTCGTAGCAGGAGCAGTGACTACACTGCCTATATATAGAAACTTATAATAGAAGCATGACGTTACATAGAGCTTAATAAGGCTCTAACTATTATTATTATTATTATTATTATTATTATTATTATTATTATTATTTAATCTATTTACTGTCTAATTCAAGCTCTAGTAGCTTATGTAGACTTTTGCTATAATTTACACTAGGTGAACAAAAAACCCCCTGTTAGCTAGTCGTAGAAGCAGCTCCTAAGGGCTTGCCTGTACTAGGGGAAAAACACCTTTCGCTAATATGCTATATGTGCGTCCCTGGGCAAGCGCAGGCGTAACGCCTGCACTAGTAGGGTGCTATTGTCCTCTAGCCCTAACTGCCTACTTTGTCCCTCTTTCTTTAGCCTTAGTTATATATGCCTTTAGTGTCTAGCGTCCCTTATACCTAGTATGTTACATATGTCTGTCTCTACTCTCTCTCTCCCTTTTCTATGCTCTGTTAGTGTAGGCTCTACGTCTACTGTTCTCCTAGCGCCTGTTGTTACGACATGATGTCTAGACTGCTATTGCAACATGACTGTCTGTCCTATAGGACCCTCCTCTTCTACGTAGAGCAGGATCTCTGCCTCTAGTTAGTATCAGGTGTCTGTTACCCTAGGGTCCTAGCCTAGGTTCTCTCCTATAGGAGAGAGTGACGATCTACGTCTTACGATTATAGTTATCTAGCTTAGCGTAGTCGTAGAGGCAAGGGGCAGTAAGAGGTTCGTCTAGCCTAGGATAAGAGGTCTGCCTAGGCTGCTATTTTGTCCGCGTATAGAGGGAACAGGGTGTAGAGGTTATATTTTAAGCGTTTGTTATATAGTTGCTGTAGGTATGTACGTAGCTGTTAGTTTATAGGGGTTTATAACTGTTTCTAACTGTTATAGGCGTGTTGTAGTGCGCGCTGCGTCGCGCGCGGCGGCGGTGAAAACTCTGCTCTGTCTCACCACAGGGCATTGCCACCTGCTGCGCCGCTATCAACACGACGTCTCTGCGCTGGCTCTGATCCCCTCAAGGATTAGGTTCCCAGGCTTCACCGCGTGGAGGTGCAGAGTCTGATTTCGAAGCCTAGGCTCTAACTATAATTATAGTATAATGTTAACAATGCTTAGGCTATAAATATAACGTAATATTATAACATAACATGCTAAAGGAGACTTCTAGAAAACACTTAGTATAAGGGAATTCTTAGAGATGCTTGCTAGGGGTAAAATAGGCAGTTTAACGCTTTTAGGGTTTATTATAAGCTACAAATTCATAGCAAGAATGCTCGCACGGATACGCGCCCACGCTAGGGAGTATGTTGTAGTCTAAGATCACGTGACTTAATTAGCTAATTAGCGACTTAGAGGATCGCTTACTAATCTATCTTGCCTTATATATTTAAGCAACTCTTGTTTAATCTTTTCTATATAACATAAATATATAATACTCCTTTTGTTGTTTAAATCCTTATTAGATTAAATCATTGCTTTTCTACTTTACACTATTATATAGCACTATAACGCTAACCTAGAATAGCTAGGTTAAAGGACTCTATATAATTAACCTAAATAACTTATACTCTACCTAACAGTATATAGAGCAACGCGCACGAGGCGTATACATTGCCTCTATATACTAACTAGAGGCTGCTTTTAACCTGTCTATAGTAGCCTAAACTATAGATCTATTGCCTAAGGATATTAAGGCCCTTAACGCATAAATTTAATAGCAGATCGCTAATAGTAAGCGTAGACTAGCCTATATCCCCCTAGATCTAAACTATATAAAACTATTTATCTTTATAGATAGCTTATTTGCTAATAATAAGGACCTTAGCTTATAACTTAGATTCTTAATTATCCTTAGAAATAAGGCTTATATAGGAGTAGCTAATAGCTTTAAGATTTAAAGTAACATTATATACTAGAATTTAATTAAGTATAAACGCGTTACATAAAGCGTCCTTGCTAGCAAGCTATATAGCATAGTAAAAGGCTTTAACAACGCTGTTGCCTTAGGTACTACTCTAAACTAGATCGTACGTACTCTAGATTTGTCCCCTATACCTATAGTGCTCTATACTAACTTAAAGTTATTATATAATTGCCTTATACGCCTTAGAACTACTAATAAAAAGCGCCTTATAATTAATATTATGTTGCTTTAGGAGTTATATAACCACTAAGAGATCTTAGAAATTTAATAAATTAATAGCAAAGACAACCTAGCTAATATATATATAAAGAAGGCTCTAAATCTAGCTCTTAAAACTTTAGTGTTAACTAATACCTTAACAATTACTATAGAAGCCTTAGTAGATTGCCTAGAGTCTATATAAGGCCCTAAAGCATAACATAGCCCTAGAGAGGCCTATTTTCCTTACTATTTTTTAATTCTTAGCACTATATAGCTAACTAATATAACATTTTAAACATTGCTTGCTAAGGGCAATTAGAGCTTTAAGCACTATCTATTTATTATTATTATTATTAATTCTTGTTTACTGTCTAATGCAAGCTCTATTAGCTTATATAGACTATTGCTACTATTTACACTAGGTAAACAAAAAACCCTCTATTAGCTAGTCGTAGAAGCAGCTCCTAAAGGCTTGCCTATACTAGGGGAAAAACACCTTTTGTTTATGTGCTATATAAGCGTACCTAGGCAGGCGTAGGCAAGACGCCTACGCCTATAGGTTGCTATTGTCCTCTAGCCTTAACTGCCTACCCTGTCACGCTTTCTCTAACCTAAGTCCTAAATGCTCTCTATGTCTAACGTCCTTTATACTTTATAATGTTATATATAGCTATCTTTGTCCTTCTCTCTTTTACTCTATGCTCTGTTAGTATAGCCTCTATGTTTACTGTTCTCTTAGCGCCTGTTGTTATAACATAACGCCTAAACTGCTGTTATAACATAACAACTAGTCTAAAGGACTCTCCCCTTCTGCTAAAGCAGGATCTTTGCCCTTTATATTAGGTGTCTGTTACTCTAGGGTCCTAACCTAGGTTCTCTCCTATAGAAAAGAGTAACAATCTACGTCTTATAATTATAGTTATCTAGCTTAAGGCAGTTATAGAGGCAAGGGGTAGTAAGAGGTTTGTCTAGCCTAGGGGTAAGAGGTCTGCCTAGGCTGCTATTTCGTCCACGTAGCAAGGGAGTGGGGTGCGAAGGTTGTTTTTTAATTATATTATTTAGTTGCTATAGGTAGGTAGGTAGGTAGTCCTTTACGTTATAAGGTTTGTAACTATTCTAACTATCTTAGGCGCGTTAAGTTGTGTTGCGCATAGTTGTGGTGAAAATTCTGCTCTGTCTTACTATAGGGCATCGTCACCTACCGCGCCGCCTTTAACGTGACGTCTCTACGCTAGCTCTAAGCTCATAAGAGTCAGGTTCCTAGGTTTCACCACGTAGAGGTGCAGAGTCCGATTTCGAAGCCCTGTCTATTTATTTACATTTATAAGACTATAAAGAACATTTTATATTTATATAAAGAGCATAGGATCTAGATTAAAGTATAAAATATTCTATTTAATTGTTATATAAAGAGAGTTCTATACTATCTAAGGCTATAAATATCTACCTATTAACTAACTATTCTACTAAGAGTAACGTAATCTACAAGCGAACGTTTAACACAAGCAAGTGTTTAGCCCTACTACTAAAATTAAACTTTAAATACTGTTAATTTAACAACGCTAAAAGATACTATATAAAATAAACTGCTCTAGGGTTATTTAATATCCTTAGATTTATATTCACATGTACAAGAGTTATGCCTAGGCTTGTTGCAGCGCTTATAGCGCCGTACGCGCGCTGCGCTGCTATTAGCAGTTGACTCTTCCTAAGGCCTTTTGCTACCTCCTGCTATACTAGCAAGCTTCTAAGTGCTTAACTTAGAGCCCTAATAACCTGTTAGAGTTCCTCCTTTCTAAATTTGCTTCTTTTTACGCTGCTTGCGCTTTGTGGCTGCCTTACAGGCCCTCTCTAAGGCAGCTGCTTAATCGCGCTGTAAAACAGCAACATGAGCTATCTTAATAGCGCCCTTGCTTAGCTGCTTTGCTAGATCAAGCATAGCAGAAGGAGACGAATTCTAATGCCTTTGAATCTGATTATACAGTAGAGTTAACTAAGCCTTAACCTCATAAGGATTGCCAGGTGTTTGAGCCTCCCAGGCAGTATCTAGTGGTAGAGTAGCTAGCTAATCAGGTAGCCGTACATTAAGCTTTGAGAGCACCACCTCTGGGTCAAATAGGACTAGCCCTGTAGCTCTAAAGCCTGCGTGGATATTATCTGTTGTAATTAAGCGCTTAAATGCTGCTTTAAAGGCTAGTAGAAATGTTATTTTGTTAATATAGTTAATCTAGTAGCAGATTAACTAGCTGATCTCAGTACCGTACGCGCGCTTTAACAGCGAAAAGCAGGCAACGTTAAGCGGCTGTAGAATATGTGACGCGTGTGCTGGCATATAGAGCGCTATAATACGCTTCTGCTTGCAGAGCTCTAGGAATTTAACTAAGTAATAGCTCTTATAGCTATTAAGAATAAGCAGCTGCTATGAGCCTACTAAATGATCTTTTGTGTACAGATTAAAGTGCTCTAGCCACGTAATTCCATGTTTGTTAGTTATCTAGCTGTTGTTGCTAACACTAATAGCCTAGTCCTTTAGTATATCCTTATCCTTATACTAGGCAGATAGGTGATTCTTGCCTTTAAAGATCGCGTACGGAGGTATTGCCCACCTATCTGCGTTAATGCCTTTAATAACTGTCACCTATTTATAGTCGCCTAGCTGTATAGCCTTTGGCCAATTACGTCTATCCATGCCCGTAACGACTGTCTGGCTTGATATAACCCCTATCTAGAAGCCTGTCTTATTGAAATTATATATGTCCTGCGCTATAATGCTGTACTTTAATTATGTAGCCTCTATAAGCTTAAACTACTTGCTTATAATTGCTAGATCTTTGCATTTTGCTTGTTAATAATTATATAGTTAGTTAAGGTGGGTTTTGACTGCTAGCGTACGCGCGACAAAGTTAGATGGCTAGTTGATGCCTGCTAGTTGAGCGCCGCGCTTAGTAAGAAGCTTGTTGGCTATCTCTTGTACAGCACCTAGAGTAGGCGCAAATCCTTAGGAATCTAGATTAAGTATATGCTTAATAATCACCTCCTCCTCTAGCTTCGTGAGCTTCTTGTTGTTGGCTATACAGTCGCGTCGCATAGTCGTCCCTGCGCGTCGTTGGCGGAGAGCTATTCAATTGACGTTGTAGAGTGCTGCAGCGCGCGCCTTAGTTAAAGACGCGTCTCTATTGAGAGCTTGAATAGCTAGGTTAATTCTAGCCTCTTTTAAAGATGATGGATTATATAGTTGTTAATGCATCGCGGTTAGTAGTGAGTTGGCTGCGTTTTGGTAGTGGGGCTAAACACTCGCTTGTGTTAAACGTTCGCTTGTGGATTACGTTACCTATTAGGTATAATAATTACACTAAGCACTATAGCTCTGCTACACACACGAGGCACAGGCGCTTCCCTAAAATAGTGCTAAAGTCTAACAGTTAGTACAAGGTCGTAGTCTAGGCACTATATAAGAACAGTAATTAGCGTAAGCAGTAACCTAGACACTACAGCTTTATATAAGCATTATATAGAAGTAGCCCTCCTAACAAATAAGGAGCGCAATCTAGCAGCGCAAGTTAGTGCTAGGTATAAGCTTAACGTCTATATTAACAGATAGCATAGCAGCTACTTAATCTTTGTTGTTCTTTTAACCTTGTTAGCGTATAATAGCAAAAGAGAAAAGAAGGAACAAAGACTAAATACGTACGTTAACATAGATAGATGCCACGAAGGCGTAGTTACTAGCCTAGCTAGTAGGCAGCGTGATATAGATGTAGCCATTGGGAAGCAGAGTAGGCTAGAGCTAGGCTAGACTAAACATAACCTGCTAGTTGCTAGCAGGAGCTTAGAGAGCTATATTTTATATACTATAAACTTTATTAGCATTATATAGCATCTAAATCCCTTTAATAGAAAGAAAATATACCTAAGGAAGGTATAAGATATATATATAGCAATGCTAGAGGAGGTAAGAGTTATAAAGAGAAAGAGAAAGAGAGATTAGGGAAAGAGCATGTAATATATATACTCTCTCTTACTGCTAGAGACATGCCCCTAAGGCTTATATAATCCTCTTTAACCCCTAAGCTAGCGTATATAGTTTCGAGCCACATAGGGTTTCAAGCCACCCCACTAAAACGCGACACCTGCACAAAACACGCGATAACTCTCCACAACGCTACTATAATTGCTATTAAGTACTCATAGCCTAAAGGGCCTTTGCTGCAGTAGCTGCTTTAACTCTTTCTAAAGCTCTCTGCACAGGAGCTCTGCTCTGCTAAGCCTCTGCAGCAGCTGCCTAGCCAAGAGCAGCTACAATATTCTCTATGTCTGCAAAGCGTTGATTTGGGTTTACATGAACGCGCTTCTAAGGCCGTTGAGAGCTAGTAGTCTCAAGACAATATTCCAGGCGTCTTTTCTCTGCTTCTAGCCCTGCTGCTCTAGCATTTGCAGATGCTAGCGCCTTGCCTGCTCTCTGTAGCAGCAGCCGAGTCGTACGACCTAGGTTCTCATAACTCTAGAGCGCCTGCTGAGCTAAATAGAGATCGCGAGGCCCCTAAGGTGTAGAGAGGAAGCTCTGGGTAGGTAATTGAAGCTGCTTCTAGCGTATAGGCGCTGCTGGCCTTTGAGAGACTTATGATAAGCTAAGCACGTGATTGATGTTGAACGGGCAGAGGCTAGTAGCCTGCTAGCTAGCTTGAATCACATGTTCTGTGAAGCCTTTCTCTCTAGCTTGATAGTAGCAGGCAATAAAGCGCTTCTTCTTAACAGGTGCTGCGTTATTAAGGGATGTAAGCTCCTAGATCTAACGTTAATAGTCTAACTTAATAACAGAGAAAGGAGCTAGATTAAGAGGCTATAGGACATAAGAGGAGTGCGTAGGCAGATATAGGAGCTAAATTTAGTGCTGTTTATAGAGCCACAGGAACTTAATATTAATATGGCTGCCATGGCCGTCTAGGATAAGCAGCTAGTGCTGGCTATTAGCTAGTGCTGTCTCTGGGATGAATATGCGCTGTAGCCACTCTACGCTAATTGCTTTTAACGTCTATCTATTCCTAGAGGTTGTATAGAGCTAGTCTAGTACTAGATCTAATAAGAACTAGGTTGTTTATAGGTTCTTGCCCTTAAAGATAACTGCGCAGCGTAGCTTCTAGCCTAAGACTAATACACACCTAATTACTAAGACCTACTCATGATTCTCTAGAGACCTAATATAAGCCCTCTTCTCTAACGCCCTAGTAAGGACTCTAGCGTTCGTATATACTCCTAGCGCTACGCTAGTCTCGTCTATATTATAGGTATTGCTCGTCTATATATTAAGGCGCTGTTGCGTCTGCTTGTAGAGCTCTAGGAACGCATAGAGCTAATCTAGCGTAGCTGCATAAGCTCTCTAAGCTTTAAGCTTCTAGCCTACTACTAAGGCAACGCGTGGTTGTTGTTAGAGGAAGTGTAAGACCTAGAGCTTGCTAATAGGCTAATCGTCGCTGTTTATACGCAGGATTTAATTCGCTATTTCTTAAACGCGAGCGTGGGATAGAGGGCAGGCGCGTGCGTCTTCTTTAAGGATCTATTTAGCAAGGAATTCCTCCTGCAGAGGAGTCAGCTGCTGCTGATGCTAATAGCTGGTGCGGCTGTTGGTCGCGCCGCGTATACGCGCAGAGAGAGTTGGTTAAGGGATGCTATACGCCTTAGCCACAGCGCGCTGGCTAGAATACACGCTAGAATTGAAATCGTTAATAGCTAATTGAATAGCAAGCTCACGGGCATCCATATTGAAAAGCGTTGTGGAGAGTTATCGCGTGTTTTGTGCAGGTGTCGCGTTTTGGTGGGGTAGCTCGAAACCCTATGTGGCTCGAAACTATATACGCTAGCTTATACCTAGAATTTATAACGTAAACGCATAAGAACCTATAATGCTATTACGTAGAGCTTAATAACGCTACATAAGCTTACTTCTACTACCCTATAAAGACAAACAAACAGACACCTTTTGCTACCTAACTAGGCAGGCCACCTGCTAGGTACACGCTGCCTATAGACACACACTAATAGCAGCGCGCAAAGTCTGCTAAGACATAGATTGCTACTATAAACCCTAAGCTATTATAATCTAACAAAGGCATGTTTAGTTCTTTAACTACACTATTAACCTAGCTAGCGCATAAGGAGAGAATTACGTAATAGGAAAGTATTCTTTAGGTAGAATCTACAAAGGGTAGTTTTATATAATTAGAGAAAAGGGGACTATATAGCATTAGCTGCTGCTTTCTTAAAAAGAAAAAGTTACTAGTGTCTATACGCAGTACAGTGCAGCGCCTCTTAGGTCGTTGCCCCTTTTCTAGTCACGTGACCTGATCACGTGATGCTAGCGGGGAGGCCTAAGCTCGCGCAGGATCGTCGAGCTTAGCTCTCCTTGCCCCTAGCTAGAACAATAACATAAGCAATATAATTACGTTTTCTGTCTCTTTTTCTGTTTCTGTTTTATCTCTTTACTATACCTATGTACAAACCTACTTTAGCCGCTTTACAAAGCAGTGCACTATAGAGCCTAACCTATACTTATAATATTTTTATATAATAGTTTTATAGACGTTATAGCAAAAAACTAAGAATAAAAAGAGAGAGGCTTATATTAGATAAATAGAAAGTTACTAGCAGAGTAAAGCTTCTTCTTAATAGTGCTTAACCTAAGGTCGCCTATGCGAAGGGTGTTATTAAATCCTAAAAACTAAATGCTAGCGTTTATAAAGAGCCTTTTAGAGACTATATTAACATAAAAACCTTTAATAACCTTTACTTTTATAAAACATAGGTCTTTATGTTTTCTACTAAAGACTTTCTTTATAAGCCTAGTTCCTTCTCCTTTAATAGCAAGGCTTTAAGTGCCTGCTTTAATAGTTATAGAAACTCTCTTTAGACTAGCTTTAAATAAGCCTAGTATTAAAAGAGACTTGTTGTTAACTAAGTAAGTTAATGCTCTACTATTAAGGATAGTTAAGTTGCTTAATAAATGCTTCTAAAACGTATTAAGCAGATTAAACGTAGCTTTAGAGAGGTTTAGCTCTCTAGATAGGCAATTACTAAGGAACTTTATAGTATTAATAACAACTATAACTACTTCTAAGCCTCTAGTGCTTCTAGGTCTATAAATAGTAAAATCTTTTATAATCTAACCCTTCTAAACTAGCTTTTTATGTAATTCTTTCTATTCTAGACGTATAAATTGTTAGCATATAGCTAAGGCTTTAGTTAGCGTAAGCAAGATGCTTGCTTTCCTATAAACAAATTTCCTAGTTAAAGCTAATTCTAATTTTAAACAAGTAGCTAGGTCCTAACAATGCTTAGCTCTCTTAGAAGTAGTACAGGGGCATACTACTCTATTTTTTATGTTCCTAGAGAGACTTAAGCTACGCGAAATATTAGATTAGCAGAGGAACACTAAAACCGTGATTTAACCTATACTGCTATATAGGGGTTCCTTTCTATATTATCTCGTTCTCTAGAGCGAGCTGAGTATGCGAATCACGTTAATTTTCAATGCACGACGTTAGTCGTCGCCTAAGGGCTCTTTAAAAGCTTATCCCTTAACATAGTTAGAAGTTATAGAGTTTTTATAGCGCTAAGATAACACTAAGAGGCAACAGAAAACAGAGGAACTAGGTAAAAACTACCTAACACACTATCTAAGGAGCTGCCTTGCTAGCTACTCTAGTTTAGTAGTGCGACAGGACACCTCTGTGCTTATGCCGCTCTAAGAGTGCTCTACACTAAGGGCAGGAACGATCTAAAATTCTAGGCCACCTATAAGAGACTTAACAACAGATCCTTAACAGACTTAACAACTAAACAAACAGCTATTACGCTTTGCTAGCGATTAATTAGAGGATCTTAAACAGCGTAGTGCCTGCAGCCTCTAACAGGCGTAGTCATACGTACCTAGGCTAACCTAGGCACTATAGACTTAGGCAAACTAGCAGGGTATTAGTCTTAGGCAAACTTAAGTAGGACTTAACAAGACAGTAGAACATAAGCCTAGTTAGTAAGAGGCTAAAGGACTAAGAGCTACGCGGCGTTAATCTCTCTTAGGGCCTACTCCTGTAAGACATAGTTAGCCTATTATCTCTAAGAGGGTTATAGGTAATGTAAAACAATCTGCTAGGCGTGAAAGGGATTACAGGGCGTGGCATATAATAGCAGCAATAGATAGCTCTAAGGTACTTGCTCTAGCTATTTGCGCACGCGTAGGGTAGACCCTTGGTGGACTCGTATAGCCTTGCAGGTAGACAGCTGTTCTCTAGGGCGCAGGAGGCTGCTGCTTAGGATCTACATGTAGTGGGCTGTACAATGGGAGGAGGATCAAACCCTCGCTAATAACACTGTCTATATGGCTCAAAAGGACAGATACGCGTGTTAGTCTATCTAGAGTGCAGGTGGCAGCGCTGCTACGATAGGCTTAAGGAGCAAATTAGGGAACTTATGCGTTTCGACGTATAGTAGGGAGCTTAGGCGGGCAAGCTATGCTACACCCTACTATATGACTTATAATATACATAATTCTCTAGTAGCGACCTTAAAGGAGAACTATAAAGGAGCGCAAGCAAAACAACGCACTACTATAAACAGGGAAGCAATAGGAATAGTAGGACATAGAACCCTTAACTAAACATGGCTTATATAGACTATAGAGTTATAAAGCAATAAGTATAAGACGTAATACGTAAGCTTCTAAGCAAGAAAGCCCTAGGACTAGACAAAATACTAAACAAAGTCCTTAAAACGCTTAGCGATACTATTAGCAACGACCTAGCAAAGGTAATTAGCAAGCTATTTAACAGCGCCCCTCTGCTAGAGAGACTTAAAGACACTATTATAGTAGCACTACGTAAACTAGAAAAGAAAGACTACACTCTAGTTAACGCCTATCGCCCTATAGCGCTAGAGAACATAATTGCTAAGCTAGTTAAACTATTATAGCAGAGCGCCTAGCAGAGGCAGCAGAAGAGCACTAACTACTACTCTAGAACTAAATAGGTAGCTAAAAGAAGAGGTCTATAATAACAGCAGTTAAGCTCCTTACTAACGTCGTTTAGACAGCGTAGAAAGCCTAGAAAGGATACGTAGTTTTAATGCTAGGCCTTGACCTTATAGGAGCCTTTAACAACGTAGCATATACTAGACTACTACACGTACTCTAGAACAAGGGCATACTACTATAGACTATATAGTTTATAGAGGACTTCCTTAGCAAACGAACTATATAAATTACGTTTGCTAGGTATATAAGCTAGAGGATATAGGTAAACGTAGGGATCCTATAGGAGTTTCTTCTGTCTCTAATACTGTTCCTTTTCTTTATTATAGAGCTACTAGAGGAATTTAAATAACTAGAAAGCAATAACGTATTTAGATTTAGATTTGTTAACAACACTACGCTAGTAGCCTAGGGAAACATAGCAGCAGATAACTGCTAGAGACTTACTATAGCTTATAACAAGTGCGTAGCATAGGCAAAGCGCTATAGAGCTAAGTTCGCCCTAGACAAGTACTAGCTCATGCACTTCACTAAGAGGCGAGGCTAACGTAAGGACCTAGCAAGTACTGTTTATATTGCTAGAGACAAGGCAGAGCTTTGCATAAAGTCTATCTAGATCTTAGGCATATAGGTAGACCTAAAATTGTAATAGAAGGAGCATACCTAAAAGGCAGCATAGAATAGCAAGAGCTTATTTAACGTAATAGCGTATATTATAGCATTAACATAGGGCCTGTTAATATAATAGTTAAAACTTATCTATATAGTAGTAGTATAACTAGCAATAATATATAGAGCGTAGGTATAGGGACAGCAACTTAATAGAGAATTAACAGCTATAAGCATAATAGAGCTACTTCTAAAAACATAGAAGAAATGTCTTAGGCAGATTACTAGAGCATATAAAGGTACCCTAAGCGCGGCTATTAAGCAGGAAGCAGGCATAGCCCTGCTCTCCCTCTAGGTTAAGACATAAGCGTTCTAATAGGCAATTAAGCAACATAGAGCTATAGACTAGAACGTCTAGCAAACTATATAAACTATATAGAGGTTACTAAGACAACAGGGAAGCAATATAACAGCGCCACGCCTAGCCACGTAGAGCAAAGCAACAAAAGCAAAAGCAGACAACCTTATTGCCTAGGTACGTGAATAGCAAGCATACTAAGCAGAACGCTAGCGCGCTAAGGGCAACTTAACGCGTAGCTAACAGACTAGACAACTATAGACAGGCACCTATATAGCAATCTAACAAAGACAAGACCTTAAATAGGAACAGGCTTAGAAACATAAAGGTAAAAGAAAGAAGGAAATAACCTAGATAGAACTATAGACAAAACGCCCCTAATAGCTATATAATAATCTCTTAAAAGCAGAATTAACAGCGCTCTTCCTGCTCTACATAGAGGCAATTAGACTTAATTACTAGCTAGCGCACTATAGAGTACTAGGGATTTCTAGAGAATGCTTCTATAGATAGCATAAATAAATAGTTAAACATATAATCTTTTTCTATATAAAATATAACAGGAGCGCGCTGCTACTACGCCTACATAACGAAAGGCTAAAGGATGCCCTAGGCTACCTAGAACAAGCAAAAGTAACAGCCTTATAGTTACTTAAGCAGAGAGTTCTAAAATAGTTTAAAGTAGCCTAGGACTTAGCCCTAGAGAATTATGTAACATACTAAGAGATCTAGGGACTATTAGGCTAGACAGACCCTTAAAGAAACGCTGCCCTAACGCTACTATAACGCTAGCATAACGCTACTAAAGACTGCTAGACTACCCTTTATATAAATACCTCTCCTTTTCTTTCTACTTTCTTACTCTCTCTCTTTTCCTCTCTCTTAAGCCCTTTACTAAGGGCAAGTATAATAGCATAGGCAGTTAAGACAAAAAGCAAACGTAGTATCTTTATAGGCAAAAAGTAAGGGGAACGTAAATATAGCATATAGAAAGTTTTCTCTACGTATAAGTTTTATTCTATAGCAAAAGTCTATATAAGCTACTAGAGCTTAAAATAGACAGTAAATAGATTAAATAATAATAATAATAATAATAATAATAATAATAATATTAGATTAGCTACTTAAGCGTTCCCCCCTAAAAGTTATAAAAACTCTCGCTTCCTTAATGCCTATAGCAGTCTAGATCTAATTTATCTAAAGGAGTCTTAAAAACAACTCTTCTAGCTTGTTAAGGGATAGTAGGTTATTGTTTTTAAAGCGTTTCTAAAGCTAGCAGGTTGCCTATGCTAGTGTAATCCTTAAGTTTAAGGCTTATAGCTAGTCTATAATAGCAAGCTCTCCTTAAACCTCTATAATGTTATTAATAAGAGCTTTATAATAGAGATTACTCTATTTATAAAACTAAGTGTTAACATTAACTTAAGAAGCCTTAGCTTTCTTTAAGTAAAGTTAATATTATTAGCAAATAAGCTCTTAAGTGCTTAATAAGCGTAGAGCGTAGATCCTTTTAAGCTTATAGACTAGCGCATAAGTTAAAGTGTTGTCCTAGCTAATAAACTTGCTATAGATAGAAGTAAGAATGCTCTAGTTAACGCTTTTTATAATCTAGTTAGATATAGTGTTAAGAGTATTCTTAGTATTAGTATACTTAACTATACTTGCCTAATAATAGCTTACCTAGAGCAAGTATGTCTTAAGCTAAGACTTGTTTGTCTCTTTATAAGATGCTGCTGTCTTAGCAGTCTTGTTCTTAGCAGGAGGAAACTTAGCTAGTAGCTTAGGGCAGATTAGTTTCTTGTTAATAAGTAGCTATTTCTACGTTGTTGTGCTTAAAATAGTGCTATCTAGAGTGTTTAATCCTAGAATAGCGACTAGTGTTTTAACAGCATTAGGGTTAATGTATTCCTATATGCCCTTAAACCTAGCTAAGTATTATAGGGTGTTATACTAGTTGTTAAACGTAGTATAATCCTTAAGGCAAACTAATGTCTTAACTGCCTTAGACGTAGAATCTATTATAATAGTTATATAACAGCATGCGACAGTTTGCTTAGGGTAAATAAAGGTCTTTATAAAGACATAAGGAGTGAACAATAATTAGAGTAATTAAATTAAGGCTTTTGCCAATAGTAGGAGGATACACAGGGGAAATCTTTCTCTATGATTATCGTAGCGCTAGGCTCATAACTATAAAGGAGCAATTGCAGGGGAAGTGAGTGAGCAGTGTGGGTTGTATTGAGAGGAAACGAGGTCTATATATACCCGTACATATAGGGATTACGGGGGGCCTAATGCAGGGTATCTCAGACCTTCACACTTTCTATAGAAGTAATCTCTTCTAGGTTGTTATATAGAATTCTTAAATAGCACATGCTACATATAATTATAGCTATATCTTTAATAGATTTTCTAGGTTAATCTTATTGTTCTAGTTGTCCTAGCTAGTCTAGGATTAAAGGGTTGTCTTGCTTATCCCTGTCTCCCTTAATGCTTGTTTATATAATATGCCTAGTAGAGTTTTAGCCTAATTGTCTAATAGTCTATCTAATAGATTAGCCATTGTGGGCTTATTGTATAGTAGGAGGATCGTCTAGGGAGGTAGGGCAGATCGTCTAGAGGTGGGTGCAACGTGTTGCTTTGAAGCTGGGGTATCGTGTAGCTCTTAGTGCGTCTCGCACTATCTCCTCTTTTCTTTGTATAGCAGTTAAGCTAACTCTAAGAAGGATCTAATCTTCTTCCTTAAGGGGAGAATCTTAGCAACGTCTATAGCCTAAGCTTACGTATAGTGCTGTTATTCTGTCTCTTAGGCAGGATCAAAGCAAAGCAAGCCGCAGAGCGTACGAGCTTTGTCTTTAACCTAGCTAATTTGCAGTTATCTATCTAGTAGCCTAAGCTTGCTCGCTAAACAACTACTAATTAGTGTTAATTAGAATCTGTTAGTTAACTATATAGTAGCAGAGCTTGCTAGGCAGACAAAGGTTAGTTACGTATAGTATACATAGCGTACTAAAAGGAAAGGACAATAGGTAGCATAAATAGTTCTAGTTTCTTGGGTTGTTGTTCTAGCTAGGGGCTAGGAGGATGGAACGCGATAACTCTGTTCGAGCTCGGGCCTCCCAGCTTGCATCACGTGATTAGATCACGTGACTAGAAAAGGGACAGCGACCTAGAAGGCGCTGCACTACATTATGTGCGGACATATATAGATTAATGTTATATAACTATATGTTTTTAATATAGAAAGCTTTAACTTACTAACAGTCCTAATAGGCTATTGTTAACGCGTTACATGAAAAACTGCTAGAGTATCGCTAGCTCCTACAAATTTTAGTGTGTGTTTGAAATAACCGAGGTCGCGCTCGCTTGTTTCCGATTAACGCACATAATAAATTATTCTAATCTTTACAAATAGAAACCTGGCGGCGGATATGATTCGCTGAGGCTTCCACACGGCTGTAGCTCGGTGCAAGTGGGGCGCGACAGGATTCGCATTTCTGGCGAAAGGGATGACAATTTTATCATTCGATGGGAGTCCGGAGCAGAGCACGAACATCTGGACCTTTTTTTCTATGAATTTACTCGTCACAAAGCCGCTGCAGCATACAACGATGCTGGGGAAGCAATGTTTAAGTAAACATATTCTTGCACTCTTCTCTAGGCACAAACTAGTATAGCGAGGCTCAGTCCCCAAAAGCCTCAAGATGCACCGCAACCTCCTGCGCCTTGTTTCTCAGAACGTCCCATTGCCTCTCTGCACACGCATTCGCAACATCACTTCTCAGACTCGGTGGTCCACAGCCGAGCACAAAACTTCTTCCCTTCAGCTCAAGACCTCCCAGATATTCGCTAATCGAACATCTCTTATAGGCTATGGATCCAAGTCCTGCTATCGCGAGGTGCTCCGAAGAGGAGTCGTCCTTGGCTGGCGTTGACATGGCTTCCTTTCTCTCGAGTGTACCCATTGCTGTCCTGGTTTCAGTGGTCGAGGTTTGCAGGTGACCCCTGCCGTCACCCTTGTGATCTGTGATGTAAAATGAGAACCGTGCGCCCAGGTCTGCGGACAGAACCGCGAAGTACGCCTCAAGCGCGGAACTCGCCCACGAGAAATGGCTTTGCTCCTTGACCGTCCAGAAAAGCACAACCCGCCGGATCCTTATCTCGTTGAGCAGGCCATCTTTAGCTTTTTGTGCTAGAAACGCGAGCCATGGTAAACATGCCGTGATTCCTCCTCCGCCGGCGATCAAAACCAAGTTGTTGTATGCAAGCTCAATGTTTCTGCTGATACCGCCGTAGGGACCCTCAATCCAGATATTGACTTGGTTGTCGGGGTCGGAGGCAGCGTAGCTGGCGAGTCTCTTGGTGAATCCGGAGTATGTGCGTGTCAAGAACACGAGCGTTTGACGGTGCTCGTCGTCTGGGAGCTGATCCCTTCCCCGTTTTGGCGCCTTATATGAATTACAGATTGTAAATGGATGGTTCCCAAGCACTGCCAATCTAGGGATCCTGAGGAAACAGTGTTGCGACGGCGTGAATTTGAAACCTGAAGGCGCCAGGACTTGAATCTCGACCATGTTACCACCTTTTACTTTTAATTTCGCCGGTGATCCTTCGAACCATGCGTTGTGTATCTTCATAGGCTGTGTGTACCAGAATGTTCGTGCGAACCAGGATGACAGCCAGAGAGCCAAGGTCGCCCAGAGATACGTCCACGAGTCGAGTACGTTCCCAGCGTGCCAGTACAAGAGCCCGAAGTATGTTATGGCTAACAGGATGTGGACTTGGTAAAAGGCTTCGTAGAAGCGGCTTCTGATAGGGCCGAGGGAGAGGATGCAGAGAAGAAATAGGATGATTAATGGAGGGACACCACCCCACTAAATATCTGTCGTGAGTATTTTCGAGTTGCTGACTGAAAAGGAGCAGGGGGTGTACGTACCTCCGTTCTCCCCGTATCGCCCATAAAAAACTGCATCGCCACATTCTCGGCTCCGCCATCCGTGTAAGAGATCCAGAAGAATGGGATCGTATGCACCCACGACAAGCCAAAAGATATCCATGCCACCCAGCGATGCACCACATTCAGCTTCTCGTAGCTAATCCCCGTCAAGAGAGTGATGACATTCGCCTTGCCCGCCAGCGCCATGAGAATCGGCACGCACGCGAAAGCCGTGAACCCGGAGCGGATTGCCAGGGGTGGCGATCCAAAGCCGAGATGTGCGCGGTAGTAAGGTTGGACAGCGAAAGTAATCAAGACGACGAATAAGACCGCGGCGATGAGGAGTGCGAGAGTGCCGTTAAGAGGTAGACCAAGCCATTTCAGTGGTCCTTGGGATATGTGTCGATGGCTAAAGAGTCGCACAAGAGCCTGCATTTTTTGTGTGATGGAGGGCTTATCGTTCCGCTGGCTACTCGCTGTCAAGCTTCTCCAATCATGCCAGCTGGTGATGATGGATGTGAGTGTCAAGACGCCGATGATGGCGAGATAGAACCAGGTCATCCAGTGCCCGTAGACGTTGAGAGAATCGAATGGTATGGCGGCCTGGGATGCATTTTCTGCGGCGTAGAAGGCTGTGCAGGATTCGTTGATGCAGTTTGGGTCGTCCAGTGGAAGGTAGGTCATGGATGGCACGACAGGCGGCCAGACGTCTCCGGACATCTCCATGTCTAAAATGTTCCAATTACCAGGGAGCCTAGAAAGAAATTAAGGTAATGAGAGCAAGGGGGAGTGCGTGAGATATGGACCAGCACAGTAACAAGACTAAAAGTTATGAAGGAATAATATATCTCGACACTATGTGAGGACCTCGATGGGTACGAAGGAGCGTAGCGTTTGCAAAGACGGGAAAAAGTGTCATAGCATGGGATATCGAACAGAAGAGCTCTGATTCGTTTCTATTAATTAGTTCCAGAGAACATGCGGTTCTAACGGTACTTTTTCGGAATTAATTTGCTCAAATACACTCGTCTGCGGAGTTCTGAGTTCTCCGAGCGAATTAAGCCTTCACGCTATATTATCATCCCATTGAGACGGATCGGTAAAAGACTTAGCGAGCGCCACATGAAAGCCCTTACCACCTCCACAGTCACGGACACAGTCTTACCCTAAGTAAGTAGGATTTCTGAGTTCCGAGCAACAAATGAGCAAGTTGTGCCAATTCTAAACTTCTGTAGGACTATGTAAAGAATGTGCTACAATGCCCTCAATCCATACAGTTTCTCTCTTTCGTTGAGATGCCATACAAGTGAAGCGAGATAAAAGTGGTCAAACTTGTTCCTGTACAAATGAATCGCAATGCGACCGTACAATGTGCTGCCCATTTCAAGGGGAGGTGCCCCAGCCTTTACGGGGTGATCTGCGTCACGGAACCGTTGAATTGACTTTGAATGTCGCAAGAACGTCGGCTGATACTCCCTGAGTAGTTAACCACCGCATGGAGGCTGATCAAACCGTTCTCCGTGGAATTTTGCACCCTGGACACATAACACGGCCATGAGTCAAGTTAAAATGCTCAAAAACTTTTTTTCTTGCTCTCTCAAGACGCGGTTACATCCGATTCAAGCCATTGGTGAGGAACGAACTCATGTGCTGTTAGACCGGAGTCTATTCCCAACACTGGGGTTGGTCAAGTCCCAGCAAAGTGGACGAAGGTCGTTCTGCGGGGAGCGGAGAAGACAACTGGCTAACAAATGAGGCTGGTGTGGATCTATTGCTAGCCATGTATGTAACTCGGGGTGCGACCCAAGACGGGATAAGCAAATAGCAACCGACAAGCATAGCCATTGGATGTCCGTAGAACCGGTTTCGGGAAAAGAACTGAACCACTAATCAGATCTTCCCTCCCGTCCACTTCTCTGATTCGCTCCCATTCCTCCTCCAAGTGGATTCATGCATATTACCTAACTCCTTCCCACGACCCCACCCCATCCCAAAAGCGTGGTAATAATTCAATTCTTATTGCGTGATCAAGATCGTGGGAATCTGGGAGTATTCCTAGTGTCGATGAATAACGTGGAGACCAGCCTTACTTACTAGACCCTTAGGGCTGAAGCCTGGCGCATAGTGAGCACCGTGCTGCGGAGATTAAATCTCAACTCACAGTCGCATGTCAAAAGTCTCTTAGGATTACTTTTTCCCTAATAAATTATAACGCGAAATAGAATCGTGGGCACTTAATTTTATATATAAATAACGTAAACTATTAGCAAGTAGCTAATATTAGTAAGTAGCTAGAAACCTCTTAGCGCTACTACTTTAACTTTTTATATTATCTAAGCTATTATTAGAACTAACATGTTTTACTACTAAGCAAGCAACATTACTAAGCATGTAGTTTTTGCTTAGCGCAACTACTTTAAGTTATAACATACTACAATAGTTTATAAATGATCTATAAAAGTAGAGCTTGATTCTAGTAGAAATAGCTTATTATGCCTATATCTCTTACTATGTCTAATAGTATGTCTAAAAGTATGTCTATTACTAAGTACTTTTTGCTCCTCCTTATCCTCCTGCTCTCCTGCTTTCTGCCTAGAGCAGGAGAAGCAGCAGGAGCAGCAGGAGCAGCAGGAGCAAGAGAAGTAGCAGGAGCAAGAGAAGTAGCAGGAGCAAGAGAAGTAGCAGGAGCAAGAGAAGTAGCAAGAGAAGGTGCAAACAGCAGGAGCAGCAGGAGTAGCAGGAGTAGCAGGAGGAGGTGCAGATGCAGGGGAAGCAGCAAGAGGAGCAGGAGAAGCAAGAGGAGCAGGAGAAGCAAGAGGAGCAGGAGAAGCAAGAGGAGCAGGAGAAGCAAGAGGAGCAGGAGCAGCAAGAGGAGCAGGAGCAGCAAGAGGAGCAGGAGCAGCAAGAGGAGCAGGAGCAGCAAGAGGAGCAGGAGCAGCAGGAGGAGGTGCAGATGCAGGAGAAGCAGCAAGAGGAGCAGGAGCAGCAAGAGGAGCAGGAGCAGCAAGACGAGCAGGAGCAGCAAGACGAGCAGGAGCAGCAGGAGGAGGTGCAGATGCAGGAGAAGCAGCAAGAGGAGCAGGAGCAGCAAGAGGAGCAGGAGCAGCAAGAGGAGCAGGAGCAGCAAGAGGAGCAGGAGCAGCAAGAGGAGCAGGAGCAGCAGGAGGAGGTGCAGATGCAGGAGAAGCAGCAAGAGGAGCAGGAGCAGCAAGAGGAGCAGGAGCAGCAAGAGGAGCAGGAGCAGCAAGAGGAGCAGGAGCAGCAAGAGGAGCAGGAGCAGCAAGAGGAGCAGGAGCAGCAAGAGGAGCAGGAGCAGCAGGAGAAGAAGGAGAAGCAGGAGAAGCAGGAGAAGCAGGAGAAGCAGGAGAAGCAACGGGAGCAGCAAGAGCAGCAAGACGAGAAGCAGGCAGGAGAGCAGGGAGAAGAGGTAGTAGGCCTATAAGAAAGAAGGTAGTAGGCCTATAAGAGAGAGGGCCGCAGGCCTATAAGAAAGGAGGCAGCAGGCCTATAAGAGAGAGGGCTGCAGGCTTGCAAAAGAGAGGGCTGCAGGCCTACAAGAGAGAGGACTATAGGCCTGAAAGAGAGAGGCTAGCAGGCCTGCAAGAGAAGGGGCAGCAGGCCTGCAAGAGAAGGGGCAGCAGGCCTGCAAGAGAAGGGGCAGCAGGCTTGCTTTTTATAGAGCATAATTATCTGAGGATCTGCTGTTTTTGTGCTTACGTGAGCCCCGAATACCCTAGCTAAAAGCAGTAATTCTTGGCTGCCAAGCCTTAGGGTAGTCTAACCGAAGAAAACCAAAGTCCACAGAACGAAGCGGAGCAAGCTCCGCTAATAACCCTGACCTTGGAGCAAACCTCCTAATACCACTTCCAGCTCAAGACGCCGAGGAAGCGCTGAGCTGAGGGTGTGTGTTAGATTGGTGGAGGTTTTAGGCCACGGCACTGCACTCACTACACCTTAGGCAAAGGCGACGGCAGTTGACGGCTACCTGCCGTCATATACGGCTGAGCTCACCTATATGAGACCTGCGACGATTGACGGCGGTTGACGGCGAATATGGCCGTCGCAGCCTCAGATATAATTGGGTGGCTGGGAGCCGAGTAATGTAGTTAGCTGAGGGGGGTCAAATGGGGCCGAGACAGACACACAAGAACAAGACACTCATTCTATCAACCATCATCACATGTAAGCAGTCGTGCTTACTCATCTCCTGCATAGCCATCTCGGCTCATCACACACATCATACACACACACAATACACTCATCTACAATCTATCAGAACCGTCCCCCACAAGCTTACATCACATCTATCAGTGAAATCATCAATTCACATCAAATCTGACAAGTACAGACTGTTGGACACGCTGTCTACGTTCCGTATTTCTTCATTCCTGCTGATTACCTGGACGTTGCCTGAGACCGGACGAAACGTAGTCAGGAATGGTGCGGTTCAAGCCTAAGGTCTTTGGAGAACCTGGTGGTCTTTACTGGTAAACCCTGATACCGAAACCCATGATGAATTGGAATCGAATCCAATCCAATCAATGGAGGCAAATCCGGGGAGGGTACTTTCACACTCCCAAATCCATTGGCCTCCGTACGCATCCTCTTCTATCGGGACACTTCCCTGGTCCTTTGGTCTGCAGCATCTCCGTATGCCATATGGTACTGCGTACAAGCTTCAATACCAATAATCTATCATGAGCAGTATAACTACAACGAATTGTATATCAGCTTGTGTTTCCTTTCCGGTGGCGCTAGAATCATTGCCGGTGGCTTCATCGCTGGATGAATGATGGGTTGGAATTACCAAAAGGTAGCCAAAGTCCACAATCTTCTAGTGAATCGAGCAACAGGTGATGACTTGCACAGTTTCCCAATCGAAGCTGCGAGATCGCGAGGGTGCTATTTGTTATATCTCATGTCCGCGTGCGCTTGCCGGATATGGATGGACAGTCAAATACGAGGTCCACCCAAGTGTTCCGCTGATCCCTCGGGTTTTCATCGGCGCGAAATGGACCATAGTGCTGCAATACTTCAGTACCCTAATGTTCGATATCTTCCCCCAACTCACAGGCACTGCTGCGGCGTCGAACAATATTACACGATGTACACTGTCGGCAATTCTCGCTGCTGTAAGCCGCCCTCTGGAGAGTGGTGTAGGAAAGGCTGGTTGTTTACCCTGTTTGGAATTTGCGATGGAGGTACAGGGGTAATCGCTGGTGGTTGCTGCGGAAGTTCGGCTGGAAATGGAGGCTGAGACGGGAACAATAGTACATAGCAAGTGAAGAGCTGGATCCTACGAGTTCATCGAAATTCACGAACAGGCTTTAATATGGCTTTCCAAGACCAGGCTTCAGTATGGCTTTCTAAGACCAGAGCGCTTGCTATTGTCATAGGCAATAAAGATGAAGACATGGTAGAATTGCTCGGTGCTGGTGACTCCCCGCAAAGTCTTGCTACACTGGTTGATTCGACACCCGGGGCAACGATTGGTTGCCAGTGGGAGACTATAGTTGGTGCTACTGCCGCGATGGGACATGTTCCCACCATGGAGTGTTTGCTATTGCATAAATTTAGCATCAGTGTACAGGAGACTGATGGGGAGATAGCATTGTATCACGCCGTCCGGAATTGTCACGAGGATATGGTACAGTTTTTGGTGGACAATAAATATGCTACCCGAAGACCCGAGGATCCAGAATGCAGATGGCGAAACCGTCTTGGACGTTGCAGATGCTCGGGATTTTGGCGGTACCGCGACAATTTTCCACGCAGCGCTAAACAATGCGAACCCCAGAGACCGAAGAGAAGATTGGAGGCAGGGGAGGAGGGTGGGAAGCCGATAAAAATCAGTTCGGGGTAACGGTCGTGGGTTGGAATTGAATGGCAGTATATGCAAGTCATGGAGACGGGGAAGATTGGGCATGCATGGGAGCGACTGGCCACGCTATGTAGAGAGTGAAGGGTAACTGTAGGGAGTATCGACCATGACTATTATCTTCAAGTTCGTTAGGTAGAACTGAGCCTATGGCTTCGTCCTTTAGCGGAAAGTCCGAACCGAAACCTCTTTACGCTCTATCCATCCTATTCTGCTTTGTTGGATCTAACAGTTTATACACAATTTTAGTGGTCGTACATGTAGCGAAGTTTGTGGTGCACCGGGCATTCCCCTATTGAAGGTTCTTGTGCGCGGAGTAGTCCCTAAGTAAAGGACAAGGCGTCTCTAAGCTTAAAATTTGCCACATGTTGTCTTTATTGTCTCCATGCTGTCCACGTACGAGTACATGGGCTCTTTGCTTTGTGGGAAATCATGGCCCTTACTGTTAACCTCTACATGCCAACGCGCCGAAGGAGTCCGGCCCTGTTAGCCGTTAAGCCTGTACCTGAAGTTTATAGCTATTATGTAAGCAGGTGGGGGCCAGGTGTCACTGGAGATAGAGAGCAGATATGATGGGTGAATTGAGGGTTCTCGTGTGTATTGTGTGTAGCTCATGTATGTGTCCTTATGTGTATGTGTAGTGTACAAATCAGAGGGTCTTATAGTAACTAGTTGATCGAGCTTAGTCATAGGACCGTAGTCATGTGACGGAGCTCTGGCTGCTTACATATTATCACGAGGGTTGGCACGTTAGTGGCGTGAGTAAGGTCTGATCGAACGTTCGTGATAAGATGCAGAGGTCGTATTTGAATATGCTTGGTCCAAGGACTGGTACTACGGCTGAGAACTCGAAGACTGGAAGACCGAACGAACCCATCGCGAAGTCTTCCAGGGGCAAACGTCTTGTTTCGGTGATGCTGTTCATAGTTGTTTTTCCAACCTGCAATCACCTATGAAACATGTTATGCGCGAAGACCGTCTGCATTGATAGAAGCAAAGCCATAACATTTGACTTGGCAAAGTCCAGCTACGCACAAAGAACGACAAAGGTTGTGGCGTCGCACCGCCTCATCATCTGTTAGATGGGTGCCAAGTACTCGTGCGTTCTTAGTAAGAGGGCGGTGCTGCTTCGTGTTGCTTCCAGTGTACAAGCTTTTCACGAATACGGAACTCCGAACCGAACTTCTTCAGCTGCGGCTCTACCCTTGCATTATGATACCCGATGGGGAGGGATAAAGCTGGGGGAGATTTCCTTTCGGAGAAAGTCTGTGAGGCTGGGTTAAGCCGAGCTGAACATTTACGACCGTATTCAGCAGCCACAAATAAAGCCACCCCTGATGATTGGCTGACTAGGACAATTACGACCACAGCAATTTATCTCCTGTGTCGCAAAGAGCTTCCTACGGCGTTTAGTTTTCTTCACCCGGAAGTTGAGCTGAGGAAGCCTTTGGATATATAATTTGATTGACTTTCTCTCCTCGGACAACAGCACAACAGCTTCAATTCATCATCAAACAACTCATCCCTTCTCTTTACACTGATCCCTCTCAAGAGAACTTCCAAACATCACCTCTTGACTCACGTCCCAAAGCCCCAATAACTCCTTCAACATGCTCTTCACCACTATCCTCCTCCCTCTCTTCTCCGTCGCCGCAACAGCGGAACTCATCCCGGCCCTCCAACCCCGCGCCCCATCCACCCACCTCGACACCCGCCAAAGCTCCAACCCCCTCCTCGGCAAACGCCAATTCTGCGACGCCAACTACCCCTACATCTGCTCCGCCATCGACGGCGACGCGATGTGCATGGCCGCCTCCGAAGTATGCTGCCAACGCATCGCCACAGACGGAACCTTCCCCTACACATGTCCCATGACGCACCCATACTGCTGTCCGAGCGACTCTGCCGGAAACCCGCAATGTGGGTCTGATTCGTCTTGTGCGGGGGGAAACAATGACCTTGCACCGACCCATGGATTGGCGACGCAGAGTTCTGGTGTTGCGCCTACAAAGAAGACGGCGGCGGCTGCATCGACCAGGACTGCAGGCGGAGGCGGCGTTGCTGCAAAGCCTACAGGTTCCGCCGAGAGGATCGTTCTGGACGGCGGCGTTCTGGTCGCGGCGGTGTTGGGTGGTTTGGCGATGTTGTAGCTAAGGGTGTATAGGAACTTGATACATGAGAGTTGCCGGGGTTAAGGGCTTGCTACTAAGTTGACGGTCAATGATACCTATTTTTGCCATAATTTTGATATTTTGTCATGTGAGGACAGTGAAATGTTTGAACTCCGCGTCTCTGATTTCAGGAACAGGAGGTTCTTGTGCACCAAATTCTTTTCATGCTTCTGCCGTTCGTTCTTATGCATAGCATGCCCTGTACAATGTTCAGGTAGCGCAGTAATACGCTTGATATGCAAAATACCCGAGAGGTGGTTCTCAAGCTTTTCCCAAGCAAAAACCTCAAAAACAAGACCCAAAGGCCCAGTAAACAAACATATCGAACTCCACCCATGTTTTCCCTAACATTTTCTGGCCATAGTGCATCATGCCCGAATTTTTTCGATGCAGCCGTTGCTCATTAAATCAATGCAGGTTCAAGCCCTCCTCATTCTCGTTCAAATACCAGCTCTTCAGGCCCTCTCTCATGCTACTCTCCATAGACCAAACGTCTCCCCATATCCTCGCCCCTGATCTAATCATCCTCAGTCAAATCTCCATACTCCCACATACCCCTCCTCTCCTCCTTAGCCTCCTTTTCCTTCTCCTTCAACTTCTCCACCAAGCCCTGCGCGCCCTTCTCCCAAGCCTTCAGCTTCCTCGGCACCATAGCCAAGCCCTCGCTCACAACTTCCGCATTGAAACTATCATGCACAGCCGCTTTCTTGTCTGCGGCCGCTTCATCGAACAGCGTAACCCACAGCATTCCATCCTTCTCCACCTGATCCACCTTCGCCACCATCTTCCTATCGCTCGTCTCCGCAAGGATGAAGTTGACCGAGTCGGCGAGATATTCGGGGTTCGTGGGGAGTTGGAGGAAGGAGAGCTGGGCGTCGATGGCTTGAGCTTTGAGTTTCGATTGCGGGGAGAACTGAGGCTGGTCCAGTTTTCGGAGTCGACTCCAAGGGATTAATTCCGAGTTTCCGAAATCAATGTATACGACCTCGGCTTTCTTCGCCTCCCGATCATTTCGTCGAATTCGAGCACGATACCACACATCGTCAGCCGTAAACTTCGCTGCGACGTATTCTCCTGCTTTGGGGTTGTCGAGGGGCTTGTTGTTTAGGGGATCGAGGTGGAATTTGCGGAACGCCGTCATCATGATCTCGAGGGCCGATGTGCCAGCACCCTCTTCCTGGACCTTTAGCTTACCGGTCTCGTCGACGTGGGTGACGATTACGGTGCGGTAGTCTTTTGTCCGAGGTGCTGCTGCCGCACCGTCGCCGTTTTGGCCATTTGTGTCTGCGCCAGCGCCGGTGGCCTCTTCGGTCTCTTCTTGGCTGGGATCGTAGTCGTGCCATAGGCCTTTTCGTGCGTCCTTTGCTTTTTGTTCTGCAGCGAAGAGCTCGTTGGAATTTCCGGATTTTTCCGCCGAATAGGCGTGGACGGTTGCAAGACCCTCCTCTACCAGGACCTTGGCAAAGTTCTCGCGGTTGACATAGAGGGTCCCGATAAAGCCACCGACCTTGTCGCAGTCTTCGACATCAATCTCGACATCTCGTTGCTGGCACCGCTTGTTCGCGAAATCATGGGCTTCTTGTCCAAATGGCTCGGCTTTGTCGGCCGGGTTCCTCGCTGAGCGGGGTGCGCGGATACCAGAAAGAACGAAGGTGAGTTTAGCGTTTTCACGGGGCACAAGGACGGTGAAGCGTGATCCGGATTTGACAAAGTCAACGACAGCCGGGACCTTCTTTTGCCGGGAGAGTAGGGTGAGCTGGCGCTTGGCCTTCTCGAGGGACTCGGAGTAATCGACGTATTGCTTCGCGGCAGGTGCTTTTGGATTCCACATGCCCTTCTGGCCTTCTTGCGCCGCCTGCTCGGCGAGAAGCAGTTCGTCATAGATGGGCGACCTGTCTGTGTCTTCCTGGCGATGTCGTATCACGGATGCCATGCCGTTCTCCACGAGCATGAGGCCAACATTTTTCCCCTGAAAGGTGACGGTGGCCATCTCACGCTCATCGTAGCCCTCAGTGGCAGCACGCTTTCCGTCGATGGTGAATTTGACGTGCTTTCCGATGAGCTTTTTCCTTAGGAATTCCTTGGCCTCGGCGCCCCATGGTGACTGCTTCGGGTCCGAGGGTTTGGGCTGTCGCACGGAGCTGAGGTTTATGCGTCGCTCTCCACCGGATTTGCCGCGGAGGAAGAGGGTGTCGGCGCTCTGTATCCTGCCAACGACAGCTTCCATCTCGCCAGCTCCCGCCTTCTGGGCCACATGACCATGGTGCAAGCCTACGCGGTTGGACTTGGCCTCCTTCTCGGCCTGGCGCAGCGTGCCCATTTCCTGGCCGAGGAGCGTTGAGTGGTGGTCAGTACATCTTGCCAGACCGGCCCTGAGCAGATGCGGGGCGATGCTGCCTTGCACGGGGTGCTTCACGTTTGCGACGAGCTGTCCGTTAGGGCTCACGCCGAGCACGTTGATGACGACGTTCCGCTGCAACAGTCTCGTCTCGATGAATTGGTGAGCCTCTTCGCCGAATGGCTCTGCGGGCTGCTCCTTTCCGTCGGACACGTTGGTGCGTTTCGTCGAGGGTGCGCGGAGGCCGGCCACCAAGACCATGGTCTGCAGATGCTCGGTGGGCGACAGGAGGAGTCGGACGATCAGACGGTCGCCAGAGAGGACTTTCTCGACAATTGCATCCAGCGCCTTGCCCTTGTTGTCCTCGACAAACGTCTTGGGGTCGCTCAACTCGGAGCTCGAGCTGATCCTGCCGCCGGCCTCCTGCCACACGCCCTTGGAGTCGGCCCTGGCCCGCGCCTCGAGCACCTGCAGCTTTTCGAGCGTGGCCGTCGCCTCGTCGGAATCGTCCTTGCGGCCGGCGTCATCCCGTATCTTGACCCAGCCCTCGGCCACGGCGAGCTCGGGCAGCGATGTCTTGTTTGGCAGGTTGATGATGCCGTATTCGCGGTTGGCGCCCGTCGGGATCTTGTAAAGAACGCGGAATTGCACGACTTTGCCCACGAGCAGGCGGCGGATGAAGTCACGGGATTCGAATGCGAATTGCTATCAGAAGGTCATGTCAGCTCTGAGCTTAGGTTGTGGCCGCGTGGCGGAACCCTGCATGGGACCATCTGGGAAGCTGCACATGTGCCTTCCCACTTCCGGTCGACTCGAGACGCAACGAAAGCCCACTCACCTCGTCGCCCTCCCGCTTCAGCCTCGGTGCGCTCACGAAGGCCAGACTCAGCGTCTTTTCCATCTTGGGGTTGTGTACATTGTGCAGCACGACCGTGTCGCCCGAGAGCACGCTCTTGACTTTCGCTTCGAGGAGGGACATTGCAATTCGTGGGGTCCGGGGGGTTGGCCGAGTTGAGGCGGCAATGGAGGGGTGATGATGGAGGGGTGATGATGGAGGGGTGGTGGAGGGGTGGAGGAGGGCTTGTAGCTCTGAAGGCAAATCAGTTCAATCCGTCAACGTGAACGTGTCTTCTTCACGATTTCGGGCGGGAGATGGATCGGGTCAGGGTCTAAGCTGAGGTGGGCGGCGGGGCAAGCACGAGACACAATAACGCCCCAACACCGACCGAAACTGTCCAGGGCCGGGGCCGGTCGCGGGTGAAAGTTCAAGAATGTGACCGGGAACTTACAATTGCAATTGGCCGTGTCCAGGAAATATACCGAAGGCGTTTTATGAGTGGACCGTCGCGAGGCAATGCTGTTGTGAAATGTGAAATATCGCCGTTGCCCTGGCGCGTGCGTTTGTGGGGTGAAAGAGGCGAGGCGAAGCCGGCCAGACCGCGGCTCTGCCCACCACCACGTGCATCCATTGGAGATAGGCTTGTATGTATCAACCTAGCTAAGAATTGAATCATTGAATCATTCAATCATTCAATCACTCAATCATTCAATCATTCAATCATTCAATCATTCAATCATTCAATCATTCAATCATTCAATCATTCAATCATTCAATCATTCAATCATTCAATCATTCAATCATTCAATCAATCATTCAATCATTTCAACAGCCTTGTGTGTACATGCAAGCACCAGACAACGGTATTATTCTACCATCTCAACAAACCTGTATATATCAAAGTTTGCGCTGGCCAACGGAAGCATTCGATTATTTCACATCCGAGCCGGATTTTGTAGAGGCACTTTATGTATTCTCGGATATGACGTTTTCCTATCAGGTGTTTTCCTATCAGGTGTTTTCCTATCGAGTGTTTTCCTATCGAGTGTTTTCCCTCTCAATGATTTGTTTTGTCCTGAGTAGGCGCAAGCAAGCCCCTCACCAAAGATTCTGGCTACACTGTTCATGGATGCGGTACCGTCCATTGTCTAAGCCGAGATGCCAATGACACCGCAGGCGGGCCTGCCACCGGCGTTTCCAGTCTTCTTGCTCTCCTCATGGCCACCCTTGCCCAGATCATCGGTTCCGGCGTGGACGACGACGGTGCGGCCAACAACGCTGTCCGGGCCGATCAGCTTGATCAGCTTGTCCTGGACCGAGCCCTGGGCATTGCCCTGGCCGTCGGTCTTGAAGTTTCCAAGGTCACCGACGTGACGCTCGTCGTCTTCGGGGGCGCCGTGGGTCTTGTTGTACGGGTTGACTTTTATATCACGTTAGTCTACGGGATCCGAATAGGGAGCGCAGAACACGGGGAAAGTTAGAATCAGATCTTACAATGCGGTCCAGCGCTCGTGCAGCCGTTCGTGTTGTCTCCGAAAGCGTGGACGTGCATTCCTCGCTCGGCATTTGCGTCGTGGCCGGTGATATTCCAGCTCACGGTGGTCGGGCTGTTCTCATCGCTCTGCTCAAAGGTGACCGTGCCCTTGATGTTGGAGTCTCCACGGAGGACGGCGACTGAAGCATCTTGTTAGCACAACGACCATTGGACATCAAGGTAACCCCCAGACGGAGCTTGATTGGAGCAGGGCAAGGAGCAGTGAGCGGCATGCCAGGAACAGGCCGGAAACGGGAAGCGTTGTGTTTACAGCCATCAGGGTGCTCGGAAGGACGACATGATGCCCAATCAAGGTGCCATACATGTTGTTGATACCCTCAAAGCCATGTATAGCTGCATTGGGCCGACAGTGCAATGTGCTCATTCTCCCTCACCCACCGTGCCCCGCACCGACATGCCCACATCTGGCATAGCCGCCCCAAGGAAAGCAAGACTTACCGGCTTTGACCATTTTGACGGTTCGAGTGGGTGTTTCTAAGTTTTGTAGACGAGTTGTAGTCTATCGGGTGAGGCGATTGAAGTGGTTTGGGAGTGAGATGGCGGCCGACGTCGAGGTGGAGTAGGCAGCTTAGGAATTCTCCCTCATTCTCGAAGCGGGGCACTCGGATGACGCAACGGGTCTAACTCCGAAGCCGAATCCAGGCGGGAATTCTGGCCTGCTCCAATTACGATATCTGGCTGATGCATCCACCTCAGTCCAGGGCTGTCTTTACACATCTCTACAAATGCGCCGAATTCATGACTGCTGTGGGACTTCAATTTGTAGTGGCTTTACGTGAATCGAAACCCCCTGTCATTCCAACCATCATAAATGATGAACATGGCACTTTTGTTACCATCACGCAAATCTTCAGATAGCTAACTAACGACTAGATAATGAGAGCCCTCTGCATCCATCCAGTGCTGTTGTCGCAAGAGACAGGCATGTCAGACAAGACTCCGTGTTTCATCGCAAAACCCATGATATCTACTTCGTAACCCACCGATATCGGCGCCCCGCTTATGCCTCGATCTTCTTGCGCAGGATATCCTTGAGTGTCACGGCATCGGCCGCGAATTTCGAGATACCCTCGCGGAGCTTCTCCACCGCCATTTGCTCCTCGTTGAAGAAGAAGCGGAATTCGGCCTCGTCGTTGATGTACGACTTCTTCTCGATGTCGAGAGACGAGGCTTGTGACGCGTTGAGCTTCTGGGGGACCTTGTCGGTCGAGTTGTACAGCTGCTCGAGCAGATTTGGCTGCGGGTCGTTAGTATCACGGAACATAAAATAGCAAGGATCAACATACTGCAATGGTCAGGTAATCGCAGCCAGCCAGCTCGGTGATCTCGCCAATGCTCCTGAACGAGGCGCCCATGACAATGGTCTTGTAGCCGTACTTCTTGTAGTAGTTGAAAATGCTCTGCACGCTCTTGACACCTGGGTCCTCCTCGGCAGAGTACTCCTTCTTGGTCGCAGCCTTGTACCAGTCAAGAATGCGGCCGACGAAGGGGGAGATGAGGAAAGCGCCAGCCTCGGCAGCAGCGATGGCCTGGACGAGCGAGAACATGAGCGTCAGGTTGCAGTTGATTCCGTGCTTGGACTGGAGAATCTCGGCGGCCTTGATGCCCTCCCATGTCGACGCGATCTTGATGAGAATTCGGTCCTTCGGGATGCCAACCTCTTTGTACAGCTGCTTCAATTAGCCGGGTGGTCTCTCCATTTTGCTGCGGGGAGAGGTTACATCGATGATGTGCAGGGCCTTGTTCACCGACGCCTCAGTGTCGAAGGAGAAGCGGGCATCGACCTCGGTCGACACCTTTCCGGGGATGATGTTGAGGATCTCCTTGCCGAACTGCACCAGGAGATTGTCGAGGGTGGCGTCGACCTGCTCGTCGACCGACTTGCCGTGCGACTTGCCATACTCGACCGCGGCATCGATGACCTTTGCGTATTCGGGCTTCTTGGACGCGGCGAGGATCAGGGACGGGTTGGTGGTGGCATCCTGTGGCTGGTACTTTGCGATGGTGGCGAAGTCGCCCGAGTCGCAGACGACCGTCTATGGAGGACACATGGTCAGCTGAATTCCAACCATCGCAATGTCTGCTTGCAGGCGGGCGCGGTCAGTAGCAGGCCTGCTGGCTGGCCTTCTCCGGCCTGCCCGGCGGCGCGACAGCCACAGCGAGGGGAGACGGTTTGGCGGGGCAGAACTCACGGTGCCGGTGGCCTTCAATTGATCAAGCGAGCTAGACATGATGTGTGTGTGTGGGTGTGGGTGTGGGTGTGGCGTGTGGCGTGTGTATTGCGGTTTGTGTTTGGCTGGAGCGTGAGAAGGGAGAGACGGACAGCAAAGTCGGCGTGTTGTGCTGGTCAAGTAGTAAGTAGTCTGTTGCGGGCCAAATGTTGGGAGCAGACCTGGCCGCAGCCCCTCCAAAAAGACGGCGCGCTCCATCGTCACAAGTGGCAACCGACCCGGCCAAAAAGCAAAGCCCCAGAGCCCAATAATGGCCTCGCTCCCCACCTCCGCCATCTGCACGCTCAATCAGCGTCTTAGAAAGGTACACTCAGCAGGCCCTGCGCCCGCAAGGCCTGCCAAGGCTGTCTGCTTTGCTCAATCCAGTTGCAGCCCACCGTCACTTGTGAGGCCAATGATATGACCTCTCCTGACAAAGCACGTCTTTCCCGTTGCTGCCACGGTCTGGACGGAGTTGCCTGGCCCTCCGAGTGCGACGTTGCCGGGCGAGGGTGACCCCCATCCATCAAAATCATCTTTCTCCCGGTGGAAGAATTTTCCCATCCACGGCCGGCACGCCAATTAAAGCATATGGCCGCATCTCCGGCCCAGCAGCGCCACTCGTTGCAGCATCTCCTTCCAACATTCGCCATTGTTGATCCTGCGGTATTACCTATGGCTATATTGGCGAGCCACTTGTTCCTACATCTCCGGATACCCAGCGGAAGAAGTCACACACAGCACGTGTCTCCATACAGCTCCCCCTTCACCTTCTATTCCCCACCCCGTCTCTCTTTGCTTTCTCATTCTTCCTAATCCGGCTCGACTCCGAGCTCAACATCACACCCACCTCACTGTCTTCTCCATATAGTCCTTACACCTGTCCCCACCCACTCTCCCCCAACCACTGATAAACCTCAGCATATCCCTCTTTCAAATTCGCGACCGTATGCCCTCTCCCCTTCGGCCCCGGATCCATCCTCTCCTCCACCCTCCTAGTCTGCCCCTTGCCCACCTCCAACACCGTCCCCCCACCCACCTCCCCCGTCTCATCAACCAGACACCTAACCATCGCCTCCGCGACCTCTTCCGGCTCCACCCACTCATCCCTCCCCTCATCCACAAACCCCAACTTCTCCGGATGTTCCGTCCAAAGCGGGGTCCTGATAACCCCCGGCGCGACCCCATTAATCCTAACCCCAATCTTCGGTTCTAGGTCTGCTAGACTGCGTATGAAGCCATTGATACCGTGTTTCGCAGCGACGTAGATCGGAGTGTTTAGATTGCTTGTTTGGCCTGCGATGCTGGAGATCAGGATTACGCGTTTTGGATTCGCGGGACTGACTTTCTGCTGTCCTCCATTGTTTGAATTCGGCGGATTGAGGAAATATGAAATAGCAGTCTGCGTCATGCGAATCGGATGCGTAAGATTGATATCCAGACTCGCATAGCGTCCTCCATCCACCCCATCCTTGGAATTTTTACTTCCCGGCGGATGCCAAAAATTGCTAAAATACGGATCGTAGATGCCCGCGCCAGGACAGACGATATCAACACCGCCGAATTCCTTGGTCGCGGTTTCAAAGGTCTCGGAAAGCTGGTTCCAGTCTGTGACGTCGGTTTTCTGGAACACTGCTCTGGCTCTCCCGTCACGCTTTTGCGAGTATGAGGAGACCAGTTCCTGGGCCTCTGGGCGGAGGGCAAGGTCGGCGAGGAGGACGTTGCAGTTCTGAAAGAGGAGGAGGCGCGTGAAGGAGAGGTTTATGCCTGTCATATATGTACGCGTCAACATCGCGTTCGAATTGACTTAGATGGAGTGCGAGAGAGTCGCAATGGTAGTTAAGAGCATATATATACCTGAACCCGCTCCTGTGACAATCGCCGTCTTCCCGTTCATTGAAAAGGTCGCTGGCGTCATGCTTGCATCTTGCGCCGCCATTGCATTTGTCGATTCTGATGACATAGCGAGCAAGCAGAGAGGTGACAATCGTGCTTTAGTACCTACGCACAATGACTGACTCCTCAAGCCATGACTACCGTCTAGTTCCGAGTTCTTCGGAATACCGCTCCTGGAATTGAAGCTAAAGACCAACGCGGGGCAAGGAGGGGTATTCTCACGCCTCTATGCAAGTTCGGAGGAATGCTGGTCCGGGAAGTTGCCACTTCCGCACCGAGTAGTCGGGAAGGGCTGCCGAGACATACATTCAGTCCAACTGCCAAGGCCCAATGCAACTTGTCAAATATAGGGCGATAACCCCAGACTAGACTGCAGTCACAAAGACAAACCAATTTGAAGTACCAATGCATTGATCGCTATATACCACACTATTGGACAAACCATGACATCCATCAGCAACGACGAGCTCCACACCACTCCAAATCAAGAGCAGCTGTGAAGCAAGCGAGGTGCTTCAGCTCACGGGAATCCAACTCCTGCTTATCACACAAACCGATAAATGCCGGACCCGAAAGCCATTGCCCGCACATGTCCAAGGGACAGGGCACGACGGAAGCAACTCCGTTCCCATGCAGGGGGTATCGATGCTTAGAAGACCTGGAGACCGTCCATAGACGCCTGCCTTCATATTTACTTTTGAGGTGGACTCCGGAAGTAGTTGAAAAGGTCAAGAGAGAAAGATTCATAACAAGACTTGGGTATAAATGCAGTATGAATGCAGAAAAATGGTAACACAAGAATTTGGGGGAGGACACGGCCAACTGACTGGAACGGACAACGAGCCGGGGAGGCTGGATGACTGCTGTGTCTATAGGTTAGTTCACAGCGGTCAGAAGTTGACCACCCTGGTGTCGTCGTGAAGAAACTGGCGGCGGTATTTGGCAATCTCCTCGGCGACAACATTCGGGTCCTTGATGTTCCTCAAGCGCAGTTCTTTGAGGACCAAGCGTAGCCCGTCGTTCCATCGTTGTTTCTCCTCGGGCGTCTTGCCGGGATTCGCTGTGCCAAGCTGAACAAGAATCTTATCACCTACACAGCGGAGTAGCCAGGTCAGTCTGCGTACGTGGGGAGGAATTCGTAGGGAGACAGAGACGTTTCTCACCGGTTAACCCCATATCTCGGAAATGCTGACCATCGCAATCGGGATCATTGCAGATCCCGCCTACAGCCTCGTACTGGCAGAGTGGTTTATCCATGTCAATCTGATGACTATAGGTCATTGAAAGAAACCCGCCAGCTACATCATGGGAATAATTGGGGTGGTATCGATATGATTTGAACATGCGTAGAGCGCTCTCGTACGGCTTAAATTGGACTGGTTCAGACACATCGAGTGTCGTTGAAACCTTTGCATGGATTAGTTCCACTTCATCCGAGAGTCAAGCACGTACCGCTTCCGCCGCCGATGCCTGCGTCTCGGGTGGGCCCCGGGAGTTTAGGTCGAGTGCTAGATCATCAGCGATTGCACTTGAAGAACCCATGCCGTTGCCAGAGATTGACTTATTCACTGGTTCGTCTTGTGCGAGGTCCAATTCGTCGTCTGATTCATCTTCGGAAGACGACGTCATATCCATGGCATCGTTGTCATGGTCTTTGCTAAGGATGTTGGCGCTCAGATCGGGATTTTGGGGAAGTTTGTCGTCGTCGACTATGGACATATCTTGCTCGGGGCCCGGTGGCTCGTACTCTTCCTCATCCTCTGTGGAAGACTCGGATGAAGATGTCAAAGACGATGCCGGTGCGCTGACAATTTCATCTGCTTCGCCTCCTCCTGCTTTTGCATCGACGACTGGGGAGATTGCAACCAACTCGGCCGGCTCATACTCCTCGTCCGCATTGTCTTGGGCCATCGAAACCGGTCCAGTGGGCTCATACTCGTCGTCTGCATCGATTACTGGAGCCATTAAGACTGGTTTGGCGGGCTCATACTCCTCATATGCATTGCTTGGAGCCTCCAAAACTGGTTCGGCGGGCTCATATTCCTCCTCCTGATACGGTGATTCGGACATGGCCACTTCCCCTTCCTCAGAATACACAGCTGCACCTTTGCTGGCTTCGACATTTGACTGCAGGTTGGTGACGGGAACCGCTGGAGGCTCTGGGGAATAGAAGTCTTCGCTGTCATCCAGGGGTGGAGTAACGTCTCCAGAAAGCTTGAGGTCAACTCCGCTAGATGTTGGGCCAAGAGGTGGCTCGACCCCTGGTTGCTTCATGACTGGATGCTGATCGGTATCCTTCTCCTCGTCTGCAACCGCCAGTGATTCGCTGTCTGACATGACCATATCCATATCCTCCGAAGCTGGCGACTGAGCATCTGGCACGGCATCATGGATGTTGTCCGCCGTGGCTTTGAGTAGAGCGGTTGTGGGATCCAAAGGCCCATTCACGTTGTGAATATCCTTTGATTGAGTGATCGGGTTGCCCACAGGCTGTGCATCCTCGCTCAATCTAGCGGGAGCGAAAGTTTGGTATCTTTCATCATTGTGGGTGGAGTCTCGGATCCTGGTTGGGCCATGGATATCAGAAGCAAGGGCTGGTGGTCGATATGATGCATTCCCATCGGGGCCTTCCATCGCGGATTCAGCACTCATTTGTTGGTCAATTTCGTCCTTCTTCGCCTGAAGCTCGGCGTGAGGCATCCCTTCGGTATCGACTCCAAGGCTCTCGAGCTCCGCAATCAGCCGTTCTTTGTCTTGCATGACCTTGCGATTGTTGGCTTCTAATTCTGCCATTTCCTTCATCAACTGAGCCATTCTTGCGTTGTTGCTTGCTAAACCAGCCTCAAGTGATGGCAACCCAGACTCAATTTCAGCCCGTCGTTGCTTTTTCCAATCGACCGAAGGCGTTGATTTCCCTGCAGTCAGGATAGGAAGTGGCTGCTCTTCGTTGGGTGCAAAGCCAATGGACTTTGTTGTATTGGATATTGATGGAGGGGCCTGCAAGGGCCGTTGAGCTGCGTCAACCTTCGGAGGTGCAGGGGACGGCACGGCAGCCTCTTTCTTTCGTGCTTCAGCTGCTAGCTTCCTCTGATTGAGAGCTTCAATTTTCTGCTTCAGTATCGCGATATCTCTCTCTTTCTTGCTAAGTTCATCCTTGTGGGCAAGGGTGGTAGGTGTCTGTACAGCTGGCGGAGTGCTCAAGGCGGAAGAAGCAGGCCGCGCCGACGTAGAGCGAGATGGGAAATCTGACAAAGGAGGCAGATTCCGGAGCATCTGCTGACCATTCCGGTTAGGGTTCTGTGAAGCAAAAGATTGGGCAGCTTGGGGAACCGCCTGGTCATCATCAATGTCCATCTCGCTGTCGCCGGAGTCGTCATCGCTAACTTCGATAATCATTTCCTCACTATCGTGTTCCTCTGGAGATTGGCCTAGAGGACGGGTGTATGTAGGGCCGGAGCTACGCGGCGTCATCTCTTCGAAGTCTGATGCCACCGGTCGTTTACGGGCATTTGCTAGCATCCCGGTCTCAGGAGAATTCGGGGCAGGAGCAGCATCTGTCCGCCGAGACGTAGCGGAGTTGGCTACGGGGGACAAAGTGTTCATAAACAGCCCGGGAATTCCAGAGAACACAGGGGCCTGAGGAGTCGATTGCAGGGCCCCAGCTTGGACTGGCGTAGAGGAGCCGGGCGCCGCTTGGTCGGACTTGCGCATAGGAGAGGACAGGGATGTCGCCCCGGGTGTGGAGGCTGAACCAAATGCTTGTGGTGGTTGGGAGCTACCCAAGTTCGCGGACGGCTGCTTTGCCTTCATTGCCTCAAGCTTCTGGCGAATAAGTTCAGTCTTCCTAGCCCTTTCATCTACCGGCATTGGATCCTTTGGGGTAGATACTCCTTGGGATACAGGTACAGTGGAGGTCGATACAGGCTCGGTTACGGGTACTGCCTGGACGATGGGAGATTTTGTCTCAGACGCAACAGATTCTGGAGCGGGGGGTGTTTTCTGTGAAGGAGTGGCATTTGATGGGGCGGCTTTGTTGCCAGACTTCGCGGCTCTCAGACGTGCGAGATAGTCTGTGCGATTGATGGGAGAAGGGGCCGGTTTGATGGCAGGTGTTGAAGCCATACCAGTCTTCAGAGTTGTGACTGGTTTTGTTTGCGTAGCCTGGCCATTTGTACCCGCAACAGGAAGTTTAGAATGACCATTGGCGGCGTCAGCAGGACCACTGGGAATGCCCGAAGCCTTTAGGGGAGTACGCTCTTGCTGGACAGGCAAGGCAAACTGGGGGTATAGATCCATCAGGAAAGATTGTTCCAAGCCCTCGCCCACCAAAGCATCGATTCCGATTTTATTTTCGTGCAGAAGCTTGAGGAACCTTTTCCCCTCCTCCCTTTTCTCTTCCAAAGCAGCGGTACTGATGAACTCGGCCGCGCGATGGCCAGATCCTGTTGCGCCCGCCGACGACTCGTTGCGATCCTGTCTCGATCTCGTATCGGTGGGCGCCTGCACAAATGACTGCTGGGGCACAGAGCGTGGCGGCTGAGGATGGGCCTTGACATGGGACGCTGGCGAGTAAGCCATGCGATCGCCGTCACTCACCTCTCCGTCTTCTCTTTCGGTCTCGGCGACCTCTGCGACCCGGTCGTTCGTAACGGGCTTCGCGTGCGTGGTAGGGGCAGAGGGGGTAGGAAGTGCCTGCGCAGGAACCGAGGGTAGCGCTGGTAATGAAGCCGGAACTGGCGCCGGTGTCTGTGGGAGGGGAGCGTAGAATTGCGGTGGAGGTGGGGGGATCGCCATGCCGTTTTGACCCATAAATGGCGGGAAAGGAAAGGCAGGATATGAGTTTTGGGCTTGAGGCGGGTAGGGAGGTGGCCAGTACGGCTGGTATGGCGGCTGCTGCTGCTGCTGCTGTTGCTGCTGTTGCTGCTGTTGCTGCTGTTGCTGCTGTTGCTGCTGGCCATTTTGGGTGAATGCCTGCATGTTGAATCCGGGCAGACCGCCGTTGAATTGGAAGCCTTCACCGAGGGGGACCTGCCGAGGATCATTGGGCTGCATCTCAGGTTGAGAGTCAGGCACGGGATATTGCTGTTGCTGCGGCATGCCTGGCATCTGAAAGGGTAAGCCATAGGGGGCTGGGGGTAGTTGGCCATGATGGCGAGCTGCGAACGCGTGAGGTGCGATCAACTCTGATCCCAATGCGCTTGCATGGGTGAGGACAGTCGGGCGCGCGGGTGAGAGGGCAAGGATGGAAGCGACGATGGGAGGGCTGGCGTGGGTTGCGAAAAAGGAACCAACTGTCGCAGTCGAGGGTAGTATGTACTGTATTTGGGTCGCAAGGGCGGGCAAGAACCGAGTGAACGCGCCACGGTAGGGCCCGATGGAAGATTCACCAACTGATAGTTCGGGTGGGAGGCGCGATGAGGGGCCCGCGATGCTCGGGAAAGTCGCGGTTCCGCGGGTGGACTGGAGAAACGGCAGCGGTTGTGGTGGAGTTGAGAAAGAAGCCCTGGACGCGCTAATCAAGGACTCAAGGACGGCTGGAGCCGAGGCCATCACGTGCGTCCGTAGCGCGTGCCGGAGCGCCGTCCAGTGTTGCAGGGGGACGGTTGCTGGGCGCGAGCGCGAGTAAACAAACCTTGCCGGACGGCTGCCCGCACGCCTCAGCTCCGCAATTGCAACCACACACGCACTTCTCCCTCGCCCTCACAAGGATCCTTGTACATACATTCAGTCCGCGCATTCGCTCTGCCGAAGACGGTGCTTTGTTTTTTTCTGGCAGGCCACAGCATTATTATGCGTTGCTCGGAAGCAACCCCGTAATCCATCTCGTCGCGCATCGCTCTTTCCAGCGACGACATGAGCGCTCCTGCTCAGAACGGCCCTCGGTGGCGAAACAGCCCCTTTACAAGGAACTCGACAACACCGTCTCCAGGCCCAGGGGCCGCTTCATCGCGTCCCAAATCGCTCCTCGTGCAATCGCCGCCCGCCGACGCACCGCACGCCGGCATGGCCCACGCCCGGAACCAGTCGCTTTCCCAGCTTAGCCAGGCTCCCATAGGACGCAGTAACTCTCTACGACCACGGTCAGACTCGACTCGCTTCAGCACGCCAGGCGGCACGTTTGCACCACAATTCATCGCGGATGGCTCGCCAGAGACGCCAGAGGTCCGCGGCATCGAAGGCGAGAACGACTTCTCCGGCAAGCGCTATGTCTGGCTTCGGGATCCCAAGACGGCTTTCGTGCGGGGCTGGGTGGTGGAGGAAGTCGAGGGAGGGAACCTGCTCGTCCAGTGCGACGATGGTACTCAACACACCGTCGATCCTGAAGCCGTCGACAAGGTCAATCCGGCCAAGTTCGACAAGGCGGATGACATGGCCGAGCTGACGCACCTGAACGAGCCCTCCGTCATTCACAATCTGCACATGCGATATCAGGCGGACCTAATATACGTATGTTGGACGGTACAACTCGTTACATGGCAACTAACCGCATTTTAGACCTACTCCGGCCTCTTCTTGGTCACAATAAATCCCTACTGTCCGCTTCCCATATACTCGAGGGACTATATCAACATGTACAGAGGGCGGAGCAGAGAAGAGACGAAACCACACATCTTCGCCATGGCAGATGAGGCTTTCCGCAACTTGGTGGACGAAGGTGCCAACCAGAGTATTCTCGTCACGTAAGTATCTCGGAACCGCCAAACGTGGGAATACTGACGACTAAATAGAGGAGAATCGGGCGCTGGCAAAACGGAAAACACGAAGAAAGTTATCCAATATTTGGCAGCAGTTGCTCCCTCGGATGACCCACGAGGAAAGTCTGGCGGCCGACAACTCTCAAATCTCTCTGAGCAGATTTTGCGAGCCAATCCTATTCTCGAAGCGTTCGGGAACGCACAAACCGTCAGGAACAATAACTCGTCTCGCTTTGGAAAGTTCATCCGGATCGAATTTACACGGACGGGGCAGATCGCCGGCGCCTATATTGACTGGTATTTACTCGAAAAATCACGCGTCGTGAGCCTCAACTCAAATGAGCGAAACTACCACGTCTTCTACCAGCTTCTTCGTGGAGCCGATCAGAAAATGAAGCGGGAGCTGCTGCTTCATGATATGGGTGTGGAGGAGTTCGAATATACGAAACACGGGAACGACGCCATTTCCGGGGTCTCGGATCTGGAAGAGTGGAACGCGCTTGTTGAGGCCTTCCATATCATGGCCTTTTCCGAAAAAGAACAGTCTTCAATACTAAGAACACTTGCAGCTGTTCTCCATCTTGGAAACATCAAGGTCATTCGAGAGAGCCGCCGCGCCGACCAAGCTGCGTTGGAACCGGATGCCATCGCTCAAGCTGAAAAGGTCTGCCGTCTCCTTGGAATACCTGCAGACGACTTTGTCAATGCCCTTCTACATCCCCGTGTTAAGGCTGGTCGAGAATGGGTTGAAAAGGTCCAAACCCCGGAGCAGGTTACTCTGGCAATCGATGCATTGGCCAAGGGTATCTACGAGCGCGGGTTTGGAGACCTCGTCGACCGGATCAATCGACAATTGGATCGCACCGGAGCCGGCGGCGACGATGCACACTTTATTGGTGTGCTCGACATTGCTGGTTTCGAGATTTTCGAAGAGAACAGTTTCGAGCAATTGTGCATCAATTACACCAACGAGAAGCTACAACAATTCTTCAACCACCACATGTTCGTCTTGGAGCAAGAAGAGTACGCTAGGGAACAGATTGAATGGAAATTTATCGATTTTGGTCGCGATCTCCAGCCTACCATCGACCTTATTGAATTATCAAATCCAATCGGTATCTTTTCCTGTCTGGACGAAGACTCCGTCATGCCAAAGGCCACGGACAAGAGCTTCACTGAGAAACTTCACGCTCTTTGGGACCGCAAAAGTACAAAATACCGACGGTCGCTCTTGACCCAAGGGTTCATGCTCACGCATTATGCGGCCGAAGTTGAATATTCTACCGAATCATGGCTGGAGAAGAACAAGGACCCTCTGAACGACAACGTCACTCGCCTCCTCGCTGCCTCAACGGACAAGCATATTGCTGATCTATTCGTGGACTGTGCTGACGTTGATGACGATGTTGGCGGGCCCAGGAGTCGTGTGAAAAAGGGCCTCTTCCGCACGGTTGCCCAACGTCACAAGGAGCAATTGTCATCGCTAATGACCCAACTCCATTCGACGCATCCTCACTTCGTTCGATGCATTCTACCGAATCACAAGAAGCGACCAAAGCAATTCAGTGCCCCGCTTGTTCTTGACCAGCTTCGGTGTAATGGTGTCCTTGAAGGTATCCGTATTGCGCGCACCGGTTTCCCCAATCGCCTGCCTTTTGTGGAGTTCCGCCAGCGCTACGAGGTTCTCTGTAACGACATGCCCAAGGGCTACCTTGAGGGCCAAGTAGCGGCCAAGCTGATCCTGGAGAAACTGAACCTGGAAACAGCCCTCTACCGTGTTGGCCTTACCAAGGTGTTCTTCCGCGCTGGTGTTCTTGCCGAGCTCGAGGAGCAGCGTGATACTCTCATCCGAGACATTGTTTCCCGCTTTCAGTCCGCTGCTAGGGGCTTCATTCAACGTCGCATCGCGCATAAACGCCTGTATCGTGCCGAAGCCACCAGGATCATACAGCGAAACTTCCAAGTATATCTCGATCTTCAAGCAAATCCGTGGTGGAATCTGTTCGTACGCATGAGGCCCATGCTTGGTGCAACCCGACAGGCAGCCGAGGTGAAGAAGCGTGAAGAGATGATTCAAAAGCTTGAGGCCCAGATGAAACAAGAAGCAGAGGAGAAGCAACGAGTCGAAGAGGAGCGAAGACGAGCCGAAATGGATATACAGCGCATTCAGAAGACTTTGGAGAGCGAGCGTGCACTGGCTCTTGATAAAGAAGAGATTTTCAAGCGACTTCAGTTGCGGGAGGCAGAATTATCCGAGAAGCTCGCCGGTGCTTTGGAAGATCAAGACAAGCTCGAAGACCAACTCGACGACCTTATTGAAGCCAAGAAGAAGGCCGAGGATCAAGCCGAACTATGGCGCAAAGAGTTGGAGCAAGCCGGCCAAATCATCGGTAACCTCGAGACCGAGAAGCGTGACTTGGAAGATCAGATGTCACAACTGGACCAGCAACTCCAAGAGCTGGAGCATGTGATGTCCGAGCGGAGCCAAGCCGAAGAGTCCTTGAACCAGGAAATCAAGATGTTAAAGAGCCATCTTGGACTGAAAGAGCGAAAACTGCAGGACCTGGAGGCAAAACTTCTCAAGACTGATCAAGATCTGGACGTGAAGCTTGTGGCGTCGACCAAAGAATTGGCGTCAGCCAAGCGCCAAATCAAGGAGCTCCTCGACGAGAATCGTCAAGTTCGACAACAGATTGCAGATCTATCTTCCACATCGACCAGCTACGAAGATCTTATCCGGCGAAAGGAGAGCGAGCTCGCCATTCTCAAGACCGATTTGAAGAACTACGAGAACGACCGAAGGATCTTCGATGACGAAAAGCGAACCCTTGCATCGAAGCACGATGACCTCCAAGGTCGTCTTCGAGAGGCTAGGGCCGAGCTGGACGCTGTACGGTCCCAGAAGCAACAGCTTGAGCGCGAAGCCGCCGATGCGAAGCGTCTCCTCGAGGAAAAGATATCTGAAGATGCCAAATCTGGAGAAGGCCGTAAAATTTTGGAGGGTCAGATGGAAGACCTCAAGGCTGAGCTATTCGAAATTCAAAGAGAGCTCAGCCGTGAGCGTCAATCCCGTGACGATGTCGAAATGCTCGGTGAACACAAGTACGACACGCTAAAGCGCGATTTTGATGCTCTCAACGAGTCTAAGATCACCATTGAAAAGGAGATGTATGCTCAGCAAGACGTACTGCGTCGTACTACGGAATCCCGGGCGGCTGTCGAGAAAGAGCGAAAGGAGTATCAGAATGAGCTCCGTAGTCTTCGCGAAAAATTCTTGAAGCTTCAAGAAGAAAAGCTGGACGCTGATACGGCCGCCGAGCGCACACAATCGCGGCTTGCAATGGAACGCCAAGTCGCCCAGCGTAAAGAGTTGGATGAGAAGGACCGACAACTTGACCAACTCGAGGCCGATCGTAATGACCTT